>APFE030640060.1:0-40439 GCA_000404065.3 Pinus taeda
TTAATATTAGTTTATTAATGTTATTTAATTAATAAATTGCGTAATTTTCTATGCTTAGTAACTAATTTTACCAATTTCGAGAAATGAAATATTGTATTTTAATATTATAAGAATAATAATAATATTAAATAGTTGAGCTAGGTCCTAGGGTCAAAATTAGCCGTTATATAGCCGTTGGAGTCTCTGCATTAGTCTATTTAACCTGCTAGGCCAGGTCTGTTTCTTCAACTCGTCCTGATGATGAACCACACTAGTTGGTTCGAAACGCGTCGAAAAAATTCTTTCTTATGTGATTTACGCCGAAGCTCTTCTTACAACTATGACAAATCACAAAAGTCTCAATTCTAGAATAGGTGGATGTCGCGCACCAGAAAGAGGTAGTACTTAAAGCATGCATCCATCCTTGGATTGATGAGGCCTTCGCCATCATTGGTGACATCGAAGGAAAGCTCGCACAGATGAAAGTGATGCATGCTTTCAGACAAGGAATTTCCTGTGATAGCGAGCATTTAGCCAAATGAGTAGAGTAGATCCAATAGACGATAGAACAATGTGTTGTGGACCTTTGCGCAAAAGAGGCATAGTTGGAAGGGCTCCATGCCAAGGGTCTTTGCACAGTGACTTGCGACGAGTCACGATGATTGTGTTGGGGGCCTGTTGAGCATGGGATCCCCGCAACATATTTTTGGGGCTTTGTTGTGCTTTGCAAACAACCCTACCATTTCATATTATTTTTATTCATAAAAATATTAAAATATGAAATAGGTCCCTTTAAAAATAAAATTGATATCAAAACTTTTACTTTATAAAAGTCCGATAATCAAAGGAGCGCTTTATGAATAAACCCTTTAAAAGAAATATCTATTTAAAAAATGGAAATAAAAGCGAATACTCGGTTATTGTGATAAAGCGATCGCAAGATCACATATCGCAATAACATAAAGGATGCAACAAATGGCCAAAAGACTTTCTGCCGATGCGATATAGTATTCGGCGATTGGCAATTGGCAATCCCCAAATGCTCCACTAAAGCGCCCTATATTAAAGTCCCGATGCGATAAAGCTATCGGCAATCGGCAATCAGCTCATCCCCTTGTTTTGAAACCATTGCGCATATGCCTTTCGCCGATGCGATATCGCAATCGGTGATCAGCGGGTCCCCTCGTTTCATTTCTATTGCGCATATGCCTTTCGCCGATGCGATATCGCAATCGGCGATCGGCGATACTCAAGCATTGTTAAAACTAGTCATGCATGCCCCCCCCAGATGCAATGCGATAAGGCACTGTTTTCAACGCAAAGCCGTTAAAGTGATTGGAAAGCCCGATTTAATGATATTTAAGGCATAATCACTCCCATTCGGCCGCCAATATGCCCATTGCATGCTTTAACAGATCTTTCGACCAAATATTGGAATAATGGGCATTTATAAGGTGGCAGGCTCTATACGGTCACTTAATGGATTCATGTCCTAAAATCTGCCTATAGATTGTCTCTACGCCGGTTTTACAAAAAATAAAGTATATCAACGTTCATCTTTTCATTTGCTATCAACTTTGAGTTTCATTGCTATCTCTGTGTTACGCCAAAATTGCCTCTCTGTGCAGAATATAGTCTTACACAAGAATTTGGGCATGATGGGTAAAAAGTCGAAGAAAGTTGCAGGTGTTTCGAATCCACCAACTGCAGGGCAAGCGGTGGTAAACAGCAAAAAGGGCCTAATATCCGATACAACATGCGCAGGCCTCGCCAGAACAACTTGGCAAGGAACTTATGACTTGATAGAGGCCGAGAAACCAACGCATACAGTAGAAGAAGCTACCGCAGATTCACTAAATAAGTCGGAATGTTCTCCCAAGGATTTGGCCGATTCCTTCCTCCATAGGATAGCAGCAAGGGAGCAAATTCTCCCGTATACCAATGTTGTGAAATGGGAAATTGAAGAAATCCCCATCACAGATAGAACTTTCATCACAAAGGATGGGAGGATTTTTGGGTCATTTAAACCAGAAGTTTTGAGGCAAATGTGTCATTTGCCTAAGCCGGAGAAGATATATAATAGCACCTTTTTGAAACAATTTGCAAGTGAGAACGAGATCGAGTCCGAACATATCAAGGACTGGAGGCAGAATCCAAATAAACACAAGCATGAATCCTCCGGTAAGTACTCAGTAGACTCTTTGTGTTCTCCTTATTGCTATGCCGGTATAATGATGTGTAGATTGTGGGGTTTGCATGACTCTGCCATTTTTACCATTGAAATGGTTCCTCTCATGGAAGCGGCAGTGAACAGCACGATTATGGATTGGGCTACTATCCTTTCGGATAAGCTAGCATTAGCTGTTAGTGACTTCAGGAACAAAACTAGAGTCACTGAGAGGAAAATTCCCCCGTTCTACTATAGTGCATATATTCTAGATACCTTGTGTTTTAATTCTGAATTCCCTATTCTTGGTTGGAGGTGGACCACACAGGACCCCTCGCCCATTCATATTTACCATCGCAAGATGTGGAAGTCATCCTATAAAAACCACATGTATCAGATTTGTAATGGTTTCATGGTTCCTGTTTATTATTCAATTTTTGATAAGCCTATTCCAAGGATCTCCTACCTAGCCTCTTTTGACTTACCAGCAGTGGCTAGTTGGTTTGGTGAAGAGTATTTCACTTATGTTAGAGTCTTTGGCAGCCAAGCCAATCCTCATGTCATTCCCTTATATGTCCCTGACAAACTGCTAGCAAGGGAAATTGCATACCAAATTACAGCTGAAAGCACCACCCAGACTCTCAAAAAGGAGAAGAAAAGGGGCTAGCCTACTTTCCCCTTCAGATGTGGAGTCTTCACCCTGCATGATCTAAAACATGCGGAAAAATAAGCCACAAAGATTCAAGCTCTAAATCTTGCTACAATTCCGAATAGGGCATTCGACCCAAAGCGAACGGCATATGCTGCTTTGGAACATGCCAAATTAGCAACATTTGATCATAAAGAAGATATGTTTGATGATGTTTTGAAATCAGCGGAATCAATAGGTCAAGCCAAAGAACGCGCCAAGATGCGATACAACGATGAAGGGTTAAGTGAGTTTAATAAACTCAGAGAGCAGAGGTTGCAAACTCTGCCTCTAGATTTATTAATGATGACCCAAGCAGCATCATCAAGCGAGCCTGGCCAACAACAAACAAAAGAACCTCCTGCTACAACAGAGACCAACAATAATGAGCAGGAAGAGCAACAAAAGAAAGATCAAGAGGAGAAGCTAAGGAAAGAACAAGAAGAGCGCTTAAAGAAAGAGTAGGAAGAGCACTTAAAGAAAGAAGAAGAAGATAGACAGCGCAAAGAGCAGCAGGACAACCAACAAAGAGAGTAGGCATAAATGCGGCAGAAGGAACAGGAACAACAAGAAAAAGAAAAACAAGAGCAATTGCTGAAGGAGTCTCAGCCTGAACAAACCACCACCAATACTAACATGGGTGCTATCACAGACCCTGAACTGCAAAAGGAATGGCAGCAGTTCAGCACCATTATCAGTGGGGGAAAAGACTCACGAATACTGATACTCCTAAAACCAGCAGTATGCAGGATGATACCTCATCTCAGGTTCTAAGCGGAACTAGCGGCCCACCTAAAACTAAGGAAGTTGAAGTAATTCCGAAAGGTCCTAGCGACCAAATCGCTCTAAAAGTAGAAGATATTCCTCCATTGAATGTCTTCTACAGCCCAAAGCACAGAGCAGTGGTGAAACAATCGAAGAAGAGACGAAGGCTTGATCAACCTTCTATCTTCCCAGAATAAACGGTCATGGGCAATGTAGTGTGGAAGGAGAAACTGGATCCCTCTGATGATCTGACTAAATTGTCGCAGTACGCTGGAGCTTATTCAGCTGCAACCATCGACAAAGCATCGGAGGTAAGTCTTTTGTTAAAGACTAAAGACCAGGAAATCTCCACGTTGCAAACAGAATTAGTTGAAATAAAACAGAAGGTAATGCAAGCAGAAGAGCAGTTAGCAGCACAACAATAGAGGACAGCGCAAGCCAACGAACAATTAGTGGAGCAACAACAAATAAACAACCAATTGGCTCAGCAATGGGAGGAAGAGAAACAGAGGATTAATCAGGCAGCGATCCAGAAACAAAACGAATTAACGGAGGCTTTGGAGCAATTGAAAGCGGCAAATGAGCAATTGATGAAAACTAAGGATGAGCATATCGCTCAAATAACAGCGCAGCTAGAGAAAATTAAAGGAGATCCGCAGATAACAGAATTCAAGAAGGAGGCAATGTTGATAAACAATGCGCTAATATCACAAATCAAATTACTGTGTCAACAACTCTCTCAAGCGGAACCACTCTGTGAATTAACTACATCCATAAACGAACAGGTGGAGAAAGTTAGGGATGACTTGAATCAAGCCGATGAAGCTATTACTGCATATATTGAATGGCAAGATTCGAAGTCAGGAAAAGAATCCAATTTGCCTAGGATACTTGAGGTTCATAAAGACATACTATTTACAGAATGGCACACACAGGTGTTAAAGGCAGAAAGAGCAGCATCAAGATGTAGATTAACTTCTAATAATTTAGTTGATCTAGTTAATGACACTCTCTATCTAGCAAACATGATCTCCCAATGCACGCCTGGAAAGATTACTACAACAAATGCATTGGAGCAAACCTTTTATCTAGAGTTAGAAGGTAGAGGAAGATTAATTGCCGGAGTTAATAGTTTAACCATGGAAACATATTGGCACTTCCTAATCAAGCCTCGTGAACAAAGAGCCGCCCTCAAGTGTTTAACAGATGCCATCCAATGCATGATCCCCGATATCCAAGACGCCACCTATGCTGCCCAGCTCAGTTCACAGCTCAACAAACCTCCTGAAATTGAGCCAATGCTTGCCATTAATCAGCTCAGGTTCAAAGGAAAGCAGCCGACAGAATGAATCATCCTCCAGCTCCTCAGATCGCCAGCAGATATAGCATCAACAGTTATTGATATCAGCTTAATTAGCATTTCTGTTTTATAGATATTTAGATTAGTATAGTATTTATAGACCCTTTCATGTCTTTAGAAAGGGTCATAAAATTCTGTAATAGACTTAACAGACTGAAGTTTGCATATTGTGCTTCAGCCTTTATTCTTTTATGAAACTCGACCAGTCGTTTTTTACTTTAATGGAGAAATTTCTTGATTCAATTGTGCACTATTGTCATTGATTGAGGAATGTTTATGTGTTAAAGGAAAAGCCACACATAGCGATTGATATCTGGGATTGGCCTACAGCTCAAATGGTACTTCTATCTTTGTCTAAAGTCATTCTGTGTATATGAATTGTTATGTAATTATCTTGCTATCGTTAATTGCATACATGCGCTATAACGGCAAATCTTGTCCATTCCACTATTGGGTGTTTATATGATATGCCTTTACTTTTAATCATGTATATGTTGATGATATAGATGTGCAAAGTGTAGTAATATCGCTTTAAATCGTTGCGCTTAACTATTTAAGCACAACAATCCTAAATAATTCAATATCTCTGTCTTAAGGATACAGACATCTATATGTTTATCTTTCAGATATAGAGCATCAAAAGCTACTCTTTAGAGCTCAATAGATTCCCGGGATAGTTTCATTTATTTATATTTTGTCAATAGTATTAGTCTTTCGCCTATCACTAGTGTTACTTATAAAACATTCACTCATCCCATTTTATCTATTTCTGGGAAACTGGTCCCATTATCCCCAGTCGGAGCCATTATCCCAAATGGAAAAGGAGCTGTACTAAGGTCCGGACCGGGTGGTTTCCCCAATGTTGTTGTAGCGATTTTCGAGGCATCAACATTTTTGGCGCTAGAAGGAGGGCCCTGACTGTGAATGGCAAGCAAACCTAAAATTACAAGCCATTCTAAGAGTAATTCTCCCTCCAATTCTCCTAGTTATTCCCGATCACATGCTGGGTCTCCAACGCATGATCAAGAACAACAGGAATCAACCACCACTGCTCACACACATTATACTCCAGAACAATTATGTCTTGAATCCCCTGAAGTCCAGTCTCTATCCATAAACTTCAGAGCTTCTTGATTTCACCACAGAGATCTGAGGTATCACAAAGCAGTGCGACTTCGCAGTTCAATTTGTCTCGTCCGCTTACCAGACTCCAAAGTGGAAAACTTGGTATCGAACCCACTGAGTTCCCTTTACCCGAAAGGAAAAGAGCCAAGAGATATACTGAAGGGTCCGGTAGTGGAGAACTTTCTTCCACATCATCCATTTCATCTCCCCATCTGCAAAGTCAACCACCCACTCCTCCATTACATATTGTTATCCACCAGGGAACAGAAGCCTCAACATCTCAATTTGCTCACCCCTCAATATCATCTACTTCTCATACATCTGGAATCCCAATAATAGTATCAACCACTGGTACTATTACAATGGTAGATCCATGGACCAGACCTGGTGCGGTCAACATGCCTGCACCATTGCATCCTTTAACAAATGCCCCTGAAAAATGGCTCCCTAAATTTAACCCAGATGATGGAACTCACGCCGAAGAACACATTAATAATTTCATGCTGTCGGTCAACTTGAAAGGGGTTACGCAAGAAGATGTTGTTGTTAGACTTTTCCCTTACACTTTGCAAGGATCAGTAGGATCCTGGTATTTCTCTCTACCCTCTGGTTCTATTACCAGTTGGGATACATGCCAAGAACAGTTTCTTACTAAGTATGGAGAGGATAGGTCTTTAGCAACTTTAATAAACGATCTCTCCAACCTAAGAATAGAACATAGGGAATCGATTAAGGAATTTAATGCTCGCTTCAATAAACTCCTCAACAAAGTCCCTACAGCTTCCAAACCAAGTGAACAAATCCGAAGCGAATGGTATATCACTGCCCTGCCTGCCAATATAGCTATTTTTGTAGATCGGGCTGGGAAACCTACCTTAGCAGAAAACATGAAAGAAGCACTTGATGTGGAAAAGCGCATCAATTCCTTAGAAAAGAAAGCTGCCTTGGAAGACAGAAAAGCTAAAAAAGTTTCTTTTAAAGAAGACTCCAAGAAGAAAAGCCCAAAAGACCCATATGACATGGAAGGATTACAAAAGGTCCAGAAAACTTTGTTTAATGAAATGATTGACATAAAGAAACAGGTGGCCAAAACTTCAAACAAAAGACAATTTAGGACTTACAAGAAAACGGAAACAAAGCCACCTAATGTCATATCTAATGCATATTCAGACCAGGAAGAAGAAGAAGAAGAAGCAACTCCGCCAACCGACGATGAAGAAGAGGTAGCTGAGTGTCATGGAATGTGGGATTTCATACTCCCCGATCCTGATACTGATAATGAAGAAGAAGCCTTCCCAGTCACCACCAGGAGTAAAAGTACTTCTGAACCTGCCCAGGCAACTTCAAAGAAAAGGAGCGCAGATGCCACTACAACAAAGGAAAAAGTACCTCCAAAGAAACCACCTGCAGTTGTCCCTCAAAACCAACCCTCAACTTCTACTTCCCCTTCGACTTCTAAGACATTAGTGGTATCCGATTGAATGGAATACAACATTGTTGATGATATGAAAAAGACCAAAGCCAACATAACTATGTTTGAGCTTAGCAAGCTAAAGCATCAGCAAAAGTTACTTCTTAAAGAATTGAATGTTGTTCCTTCTACTCCCCTTCCTAGTTCAAAAGCTGCTAATGATTCAAGCCAATCCCCTCAAGGTATGGTTGAAGCTACAGATTCAGTTCTAATTGGGGACAGGTCAAGCTCTCATACTCCACCATTCCTCCTGACTTATGTAATCTACAACAGAAACCTACACAATTGTTTAATTGACTCAGGGGCATCTTCTAACATAATGCCAGCTTCAGTTTGTTCCAAATTGAACATAGAACCCCAGAAGTCTGCCATCCATATTGTTCAATTAGACAGGACTAAGGTACAGGTTGTTGGAGAAATCAATTCTATAACCATCAGGTTATCTGCTGATCCCAAAATAGTACAAAGGATTGATATTCTTATAGCCGATATACCTGAGTTTTACGGGTTGATTTTGAGTAGAGACTGGTCCGAAAAATTACATGGGTACATTTCCACTGATTGGTCACACATGTGGCTTCCTTATAAAGGTAAGCCAAATCAAATAAAGATAGACCGAGAAAAACATATGACCCATAGAGTTACCGATTTTGAACAGGAAAACCATCCTGTGGCTTTCAACAACAACATTTTGGGCAACTATTCATCAGAATCATTCTTTGGCAACTTTGTTTCCCAACCCTCCCCTTTCTCAGTTAATCATTGTACATCTCAAATTGAAAATTTTTCCCAATCAGATGAGTCTAGGTGTTTTAATGATCATGAGAAAACTGTAAAAATGAATGTTAATACTCCTTTATTTTGGTCTTTGTATTTTGATGGCTTCAAGTCTAGTGAAGGCTCAGGAGCAGGATGCATCCTGGTTAGTCCACATGGAGAAAAGACAATGCTGTCTTGCAGATTAGAATTTGAATGCACTAACAACACAGCCGAATATGAAGCCCTAGTTTAGGGTTTATATAAAGCAATCGGCCTTAAAGTGCAATATCTTAAAGTATTCGGCAATTCAGAAATTATTATTAAGCAGGTTAGAAATGCAATTCATTGCCTTTCCAATCACCTTAAGCACTACCAATCGCTTGTGCAAGACCTTACTTCGCATTTTTTAGCATTTAACATTTCCTCCATTCCTAGGTCCCAGAATTCAGCTGCCGACTTGCTAGCCAATGTAGCCTCTAGTCTCCTACCTTCAGAAGACTACAGCCCTGATAGGTTTTCTGTAGAATTGATTTTCAGACCTTCAATTCCTGACAACATCACTAATTGGAGAGTATTTAATCATGACGATGATATTTTGCAATTTTTAACTTCTGAAAAGTCTTATGACAATCAAATCATTGAAGAGGATGAGCACGACTCTCAAATAAAGAAAAAACCTCAAGAAAATGCAATTCCTAAGCCTGTGATAAAACTAGAAGATCTTTATGATATAAAAGACTGGTTTAAACCTGTAACTAATACAAAGATCCAAAGCTCCACCCTAAGGTTTGAATTGATAAATTTGGGTACTGAGCAAGCTCCTCAGAATGTGAATTTAGGATTAGGACTTTCTGTAGAAGAGAAAGAAGCATTTGTTAAACTTTTAAGGAAAAATAAACACGTTTTTGCTTGGAAATATGATGACTTAAAGACTTATGACACATCTATTATCCAGCATACTATTCCAATTCTTCCAGATCAAAAGCCGATTCAGCAGAAGTTAAGAAAAATACACCCAAATTTGGAAAGCCAGATTAAGTCGGAGCTTAACAAACTCCTTAAAGCCAAGATTATCTTTCCAGTCCGACATTCCAACTAGGTTTCTAATATGGTACCTGTCAGGAAGAAGAATGGCGACATTCGAATTTGTATTGATTTCAGGAATCTAAACAGAGCAAGTTTGAAAGAAAATTTCCAATTTCCTACTTGGAGCAAGTACTCCAATCAGTAGCAGGTTCTGAATTGATGTCTTTTCTAGACGGTTTTTCAGGATATAACCAGGTCTTGGTTCATCCTGATGACTAGCTTAAAACTACATTTAGAACAAAATGGGGGACATACGCATATCAAAAGATGCCTTTTGGACTTATAAATGCAGGAGCAACTTTCCAAAGAGCTATGGACACTGCCTTTAGGGGATTGATAAATCGAACAGTGGTCGTCTACCTAGACGACATAATCGTGTTTTCTAAAGAGAGGGCTAATCATTTACATGACTTAAACCAGATCTTTCAAAGGTGTAAAAGGTATGGAATCTCACTTAACCCCAAAAAATCATTCTTTGCTCTTGATCAAGGGAAACTCCTGGGTTTTGTAGTTTCTCGGGATGGCATTTATATTGATCCCGATCGGATCAAGGAGATTTCTGAGATCCCATTCCCACACAATAAGAAATCAATGCAGTCATTTCTTGGCCAAATTAATTTTGTTAAAAGATTTGTACCTGATTTTTCTCAAATTATTTTGCCCCTCCAGGCAATGATTAGGAAAAATGCAGTCTTTAAGTGGGGATTAGTAGAAAAATAAGCTTTTGATTTGATAAAGCAATCCATTATCAACGCCCCCTCCTTAATTACTCCAAATTTCTCTAATCCTTTCACCTTGTATACTATCGCATCTAGTTCTTCATATGCAGCAGTACTTACCCAAATAAATGATCACAATTTGGAGGCACCCATCTCATTTTTTAGCTCAAATCTTCAAGGTGCCGAATTGAATTACTCTGATGTAGAGAAACAAGCTTTTTCTGTGTTTAAAGCAGTCAAATATTATAGACCCTTTCTTCTCAAAACCCACACAAAAGTGATAGTTCCTTTCCCAGCTGCTAGGAAACTATTAATACAAAAAGAATTGGGTGAAAAAAGGGCAAATTGGGTTACAACACTTCAAGAATATGACTTAGAAATTAGGCCAGCAAAGATTGTTAAGGGCCAAGGTTTTTGCAGAATACTGGTAGGAGCTTCCAACATTCCCAAATCAAGCGACACTGGTCCGACTGAAGAAATCAATCAGATAAGTATCACTGATTCCGAATCTCAATATGCAGATTTAATATTTTATATAAAAAACGGTTATGCTCCTCCAAATTTGTCTTACAAAAACAAAAGGGCCATCAGGTTAAAAGCAAAGAATTTTAAAATTATTGATAATGTGCTTTTCAAGAAAAATTATGATTTTGTTTTACTCAGATGCCTTGAGAAAGTTGAAGCTCAAAAGGTATTGCAGGAGTTACATGATGGACCAGCAGGGGGACATTTTTGAGCTGATACAATAGCTCACAAGATTATTCATGCTGGATATTATTGGCCAACTCTATTTAGAGATGCACACGAGTATGTAAGGAAATGCCTCAATTGCCAAACTGCTAGTGGAAGACAATCAAAATCAGCTTTCCCTTTGCAACCAGTCAACATTGAACAACCATTTGAGCAATGGGGATTGGATATCATCGGAGAAATTAATCCACCTTCTTCCAAGCAGCATAAATATATTCTTACTGCTACCGACTATTTCACTAAGTGGGTTGAAGCAATTCCTTTGAAGACAGCAAATTCTGAAGCAATCATTGAATTCATAGACCAATTCATCATCACCAGGTTTGGTGTCCCAACTTCTCTTGTATTTGATAATGCTTCTTATTTCTCAGGCAATTCTATGTTTGATTTTGCTATCAAGAGAGGATTTAAATTAAAGTATTCTGCTAATTACTATCCTCAGGGTAATGGTTTGGCAGAATCCACTAATAAGAATCTGATTAAAATCATCAAAAGAACAATCGAACAAAATCATAGGAATTGGCACAAATCCTTAATCTTTGCATTATGGGCTGATAGGGTAACACACAAGGCTTCCATAGGGACCTCTCCGTTCAATCTTGTATATGGAAAAGAAGCAATATTACCGACAAATCTCGTTCTTCCTTCTTTAGCCCTAGTACAGTTCATCGAAGAAGCTCCTTCCTCTTCCATTCAGCTCAGATATGATCAAATCTTAAAACTAGAAGAAGAGAGAGAAAAAGCCAAGGATACCCATGCCAAACATTAGCAAATCATCAAAGCAGCTTTTGATTCAACTTCATCAGGGTCAAAACAATTCCAAGTTGGCGATCTAGTTCTGAAATGGGATAAAGCCCATGAAGACAAAGGCAAACACACCAAGTTCCAAAAGTTGTGACTTGGACCATTTCAGATCTGTGAAAAAATAGGCCACTCAACCTTTCTATTGCAAGATTTAACAGGTGTGAGGGAGTCTCTCCCTGTAAATGGCCTTACCCTAAAAAAGTTCTTCAATTGAGAAGGTGACCCCTTCTCCCTTCTTGTTTGTTTTTTAGAATTTTTCTTAGTTTGTAGGTTTTAGGAAATAAAGTTTAAAGGCATATTCCATTGACCTTTCACTATATCTGAAAAAGTTGTCTCATAGAAATATCATGAATATTTGCTTTCAAGTAATAGAACTTTCAACCAAAAGGGATAATTTTGGGAAATTAGATATCATTGTATTCTGAAATCACAAATTAAGTTTGATCAACTCCTCCTAAGAGCATAAAAGTAATGAGAATCATTCTCTGTTTTCAAATTGGTCCCAAAAGGTTATCAATATCAGGAATGGAAGTCAATTCAATATCAGCATCTTCAACTCTTAACCTGTCATCCATCAATTCTCAAAGAAGAGATTGTCCATCTCATTCATTAAAGACGATGATTTTTTAGAGTGTAATTCTAAAATATAAAGATATTAAAGATAAGAGGTCTTATTACAAGCCTGCTTACCATGTTCATAGGGAAATAGCTTAACTGACATTACCAATATTGTCTACCAAAACAGGGTAATGGCTTGAAATTTCAAAACAAGGAGTCTCATCACGAGCTAGCTTGTTCAGTTAGACTACTACCAGTGAGTGGCATTGTCAATAGCTGGCCACCAAACCAGGGCAATGGCTTTTTATCCTGTCAATGACAAAAAAAAAAAGAAAGAAAGAAAGATGAACAAAATATGAAAGCATGTTTTGAATTCATTCTGATAATCTTACTCTTTATTGGATGAGACAATGGACAATTATATGGTTAAAAGGTATCCCTGTCGAGACTATAAATGTTTGCTGGCAGCAGAGGCTCTACCTATGACAGGCGAGTTTACTATAAAGGCTGATTTGGAGAGATTTTTCTATTTTTATTATTAATAAACCAACAGAGGCCTATTTGAAAACTTAAAATGTATCCATTTCAAATTAGCAAAAGGAGGAAGTTAGCGAAATTATTTCTACGATATTCAGAATGCATATATACCTAGTTATATCAGAATTTTCCTTTATAAGTTGGAACTCTATTTTCAAAAAAGTTTAAATTTTTTTTAGTTTTTCCTATTTTCTTACTTTTTATTTTTATTTTTTTATTTTTATTTATATTTATTATTTATTTATTTTATTTATTTATTTAAAAGTTTTAAAGTATTTTTGATTTTTTCCAGAGATAACTGGTTCTTCCAGTGAATCGCCAATTGTTGTGCTTTGCAAACAACCCCCCATTTCATGTTATTTTTATTCATAAAAATACATTAAAACATGAAATGGGTCCCTTTAAAAAATAAAATTGATATCAAAACTTTTACTTTATAAAAGTCCGATAACCAAAGGAGCGCTTTATGAATTCCTTTAAAAGCAATATCTATTTAAAAATGGAAATAAAAGCGAATACTCGGCTATTGCGATAAAGCGATCGCAAGATCGCATATCGCAATAACATAAAGGATGCAACAAATGGCCAAAAGACTTTCCGCCGATGCGATATAGTATTCGGCGATCGGCAATCGGCAATCCCCAAATGCACCACTAAAGCGCCCTATATTAAAGCCCCGATGCGATAAAGCTATCGGCAATCGGCAATCGGCTCATCCCCTTGTTTTGAAACCATTGCGCATACGCCTTTCGCCGATGCGATATCGCAATCGGCGATCGGCGGGTCCCCTCGTTTCATTTCTATTGCGCATACGCCTCTCGCCGTTGCGATATCGCAATCGGCGATCGGCGATACTCAAGCATTGTTAAAACCAGTCATGCATGCCCCCCCCCGATGCGATGCAATAAGGCATTGTTTTCAACGCAAAGTCGTTAAAGTGATTGGAAAGCCCGATTTAATGATATTTAAGGCATAATCACTCCCATTCGGCCGCCAATATGCCCATTGCATGCTTTAACAGATCTTTCGACCAAATATTGCAATAATGGGCATTTATAAGGTGGCAGGCTCTATACAGTCACTTAATGGATCCATGTCCTAAAATCTGCCTATAGATTGTCTCCACACCGGTTTTACAAAAAATAAAGTATATCAACATTCCTCTTTTCATTTGCTATCAACTGTGAGTTTTATTGCTATCTCTGTGTTACGCCAAAATTGCCTCTCTGTGCAGAATACAGTCTTACACAGGAATTCGGGCATGATGGGTAAAAAGTCGAAGAAAGTTGCAGGTGTTTCAAACCCACCAGCTGCAGGACAAGCGGTAGTAAACAGCAAAAAGGGATTAATATCCGACACAACATGCGCAGGCCTCGCCAGAACAACTTGGCAAGGAACATATGACTTGATAGAGGCCGAGAAACCAACGCAGACGGTAGAAGAAGCTACCGCGGATTCACTAAAGAAGTCGGAATGTTCTCTCAAGGATTTGGCCGATTCCTTCCTCCATAGGATAGCAGCAAGGGAGCAAATTCTCTCGTATACCGATGTTGTGAAATGGGCAATTGAAGAAATCCCCATCACAGATAGAACTTTCATCACAAAGGACGGGAGGATTTTTAGGTCATTTAAACCAGAAGATCTAAGGAAAATGTATCATTTGCCTAAGCCGGAGAAGATATATAATAGCGCCTTTTTGAAACAATTCGCAAGTGAGAACGAGATCGAGTCCGAACCTATCAAGGACTGGAGGCAGAATCCAAATAAACACAAGCATGAATCCTCCGGTAAGTACTCAGTCAACTCTTTGTGTTCTCCTTATTGCTATGCCGATATAATGATGTGTAGATTGTGGGGTTTGCACGACTCTGCCGTTTTTACCATTGAAATGGTTCCTCTCATGGAGGCGGCAGTGAACAGCACGATTATGGATTAGGCTACTATCCTTTTGGATAAGCTAGCATTAGCTGTTAGTGACTTCAGGAACAAAACTAGAGTCACTGAGAGGAAAATTCCCCCATTCTACTATAGTGCATATATCCTAGATACCTTGTGTTTTAATTCCGAATTCCCTATTCTTGGTTGGAGGTGGACCGCACAGAACCCCTCGCCCATTCATATTTACCATCGCAAGATGTGGAAGTCATCCTATAAAAACCACATGTATCAGATTTGTAATGGTTTCATGGTTCCTGTTTATTATTCAATTTTTGATAAGCCTATTCCAAGGATCTCCTACCTAGCCTCTTTTGACTTGCCAGCAGTGGCTAGTTGGTTTGGTGAAGAGTATTTCACTTATGTTAGAGTCTTTGGCAGCCAAGCCAATCCTCATGTCCTTCCCTTATATGTCCCTGACAAACTGTTAGCAAGGGAAATTGCATACCAAATTACAGCTGAAAGCACCACCCAGACTCTCAAAAAGGAGAAGAAAAGGGGCTGGCCTACTTTCCCCTTCAGATGTGGAGTCTTCACCCTGCATGATCTAAAACATGCGGAAAAAGAAGCCACGAAGATTCAAGCTCTAAATCTTGCTACAATTCCGAATAGGGCATTCGACCCAAAGCGAACGGCATATGCTGCTTTGGAACATGCCAAATTAGCAACATTTGATCATAAAGAAGATATGTTTGATGATGTTTTCAAATCAGCCGAATCAATAGGTCAAGCCAAAGAACGTGCCAAGATGCGATACAATGATGAAGGGTTAAGTGAGTTTAATAAACTCAGAGAGCAGAGGTCGCAAACTCTACCTCTAGATTTATTAATGACGACCCAAGCAGCATCATCAAGCGAGCCTGGCCAACAACAAACAAAGGAACCTCCTCCTACAACAGAGACCAACAATAATGAGCGGGAAGAGAAACAAAAGAAAGATCAAGAGGAGAAGCTAAGGAAAGAGCAAGAAGAGCGCTTAAAGAAAGAGCAGGAAGAGCGCTCAAAGAAAGAAGAGGAAGATAGACAGCGCAAAGAGCAGGAGGACAACCAGCAAAGGGAGCAGGCAGAGATGCGGCAGAAGGAACAGGAGCAGCAAGAGAAGGAAAAACAAGAACAATTGCTAAAGGAGTCTCAGTTTAAACAAACCACCACCGATACTAACATGGGTGCTATCACAGACCCTGAACTGCAAAAGGAATGGCAGCAGTTCAGCACCATTACCAGTGGCGGAAAAGGCTCACAGAATACTGATACTCCTAAAACCAGTAGTGTGCAGGATGATACCTCATCTCAGGTTTTGAGCGGAACTAGTGGCCCACCTAAAATTAAAGAAGTTGAAGTAATTCCGAAAGGTCCTAGCGACCAAATCGCTCTACAAGTAGAAGATATTCCTCCATTGAATGTCTTCTACAGCCCAAAACACAGAGCAATAGTGAAACGATCGAAGAAGAGACGAAGGCTTGATCAACCTTCCATCTTTCCAGAACAAACGGTTATGGGCAATGTAGTGTGGAAGGAGAAACTGGATCCCTCCGATGATCTGACTAAATTGTCACAGTATGCTGAAGCTTATTCAGCTGCAACCATCGACAAAGCATCAGAGGTAAGTCTTTTGTTAAAGACTAAAGACCAGGAAATCTCCACATTGCAAACATAATTAGCTGAAATAAAACAGAAGGTAATGCAAGTAGAAGAGCAATTAGCAGCACAACAACAGAGGACAGTGCAAGCCGACAAACAGTTAGTGGAGCAGCAGCAAATAAATAGCCAATTGGCTCAACAATGGGAGGAAGAGAAACAGAGGATTAATCAGGCAGCAATCCAGAAACAAAATGAATTAACGGAGGCTTTGGAGCAATTAAAAGCAACGAATGAGCAGTTAATGAAAACTAAGGATGAGCATATCGCTCAAATAACAGTGCAGCTAGAGAAAGTTAAAGGAGATCCGCAGATAACAGAATTCAAGAAGGAGGCAATGTTGATAAACAATGCACTAATATCACAAATCAAATTACTGTGTCAACAACTCTCTCAAGCGGAGCCACTCTGTGAATTAACTACATCCATAAACGAACAGGTGGAGAAAGTTAGGGATGACTTCAATCAAGCCGATGAAGCTATTACTGCATATATTGAATGGCAAGATTCGAAGTCAGGAAAAGAATCCAATTTGCCTAGGATACTTGAGGTTCATAAAGACATATTGTTTACAGAATGGCACACACAGGTGTTAAAGGCAGAAAGAGCAGCATCAAGATGTAGATTAACTTCTAATAATTTAGTTGATCTAGTTAATGACACTCTCTATCTAGCAAACATGATCTCCCAATGCACGCCTGGAAAGATTACTACAACAAATGCATTGGAGCAAACCTGTTATCTAGAATTAGAAGGTAGAGGAAGATTAATTGCCGGAGTAAATAGTTTAAGCATGGAAACATATCGGCACTTCCTAATCAAGCCTCGTGAACAAAGAGCCGCCCTCAAGTGTTTAACAGATGCCATCCAATGCATGATCCCCGATATCCAAGACGCCACCTACGCTGTCCAGCTCAGTTCACGGCTCAACAAACCTCCTGAAATTGAGCCAATGCTTGCCATTAATCATCTCAGGTTCAAAGGAAAGCAGCCGACAGAATGAATCATCCTCCAGCTCCTCAGATCGGCAGCAGAAATAGCATCAACAGTTATTGATATCAGCTTAATTAGCATTTTTGTTTTATAGATATTTAGATTAGTATAGTATTTATAGACCCTTTCATGTCTTTAGAAAGGGTCGTAAAATTCTGTAATAGACTTAACAGACTGAAGTTTGCACTATTGTGCTTCAACCTTTATTCTTTTATGAAACTCGACCAGTCGCTTTTACTTTAATGGAGAAATTTCTTGATTCAATTGTGCATTATTGTCATTGATTGAGGAATGTTTATGTGTTAAAGGAAAAGCCACACATAGCGATTGATATCTGGGATTGGCCTACAACTCAAATGGTACTTCTATCTTTGTCTGAAGTCATTCTGTGTATATGAATTGTTATGTAATTATCTTGCTATCGTTAATTGTATGCATGTGCTATAACGGAAAATCTTGTCTATTCCACTATTGGATGTTTATATGATATGCCTTTACTTTTAATCATGTATATGTTGATGATATAGATGTGCAAAGTGTAGTAATATCGCTTTAAATCGCTGCGCTTAACTATTTAAGCACAACAATCCTAAATAATTCAATATCTATGTCTTAAGGATACATACATCTATATGTTTATCTTTCAGATATAGAGTATCAAAAGCTACGCTTTAGAGCTCAATAGATTCCCGGGATAGTTTCATTTATTTATATTTTGTCAATAGTATTAATCTTTCGCCTATCACTAGTGTTACTTATAAAACATTCACTCATCCCATTTTATCTATTTCTGGGAAACTGGTTCCCATTTATCCCCAGTCGGAGCCACTATCCAAAAACGGAAAGGAGCTGCTACTAAGGTCCGGCCCGGTGGTTCCCCAATGTTTGGTGCAGCGATTTTCGAGGCATCGAAACAACCCACCTGTCACATTTTCTTCATTGATTGTTTTCTTTGCTTATTGAATCTCCTCTTTTCCTTTCGAGATCTACAGTCTTTCTTTAGGCTGTCCTTTCTTTCCGCATTGTCCAGCACACTATCCCCGATCTAGACTTGGATCTGCCTTTCCTTGATTTACTGCGATATCCTGAGCTCTTTCCTCTTTCCATTTTTCTTCCCCTAGACTCTGCACTCAAAGCATTACCCGACGTCTCACTGGAGCTTTTCCATCGCATTTCCTCGCTAAGGATAGCACCGACAACATCATCAAACTTTAAGGTACTAGATCCAGAAACAGAGTTGCTAATGGCCATTACTAAACCATTCCAACTTTCTGGTAATGAGCACAAGAATAACAAATCTCTAACTTCATCATCAAAGTTTACCCCTACAGAACATAACTGACTTGTAACAGTATTAAAATCATTTAAATGATCTGCAACAGATCCACCTTCCGACATCTTCATATTAAATAACCGTTTCATAAGAAATACCTTGTTTGAGGCAGAGGGTTTTTCATATAGTTTCTCCAACGCCTTAATCAAACCCTCTGTCGTTGTTTCCTTCGAAATGTTGAAGGCGACCGACGCTGCAAGGCACAGCCGTATTGTTCCGAGTGCCTTCCTATCGAGAAGGTTCCATTTTTCATCTTGGTCATACCTGTCGGCACTTCTTTATCCACCCATTGGTAGGTACAGATCTTTCGTGTACAGATATATTCATTGCATCTTCCGCCATTGTTTCCCACTCGAATGAGGAACCCTTTTCTTTCCTGCGAGTTTATCAGCCCAAATAGACCTTCGCGTCTGATACCAGTTGATTATAAAAATTATATATTACGGCAGCAATGGAACACATTAAATATTGACAAAATACTAAACACTGAAACGAAAAAAAAGAGACGACATAGATATAGTGGTTTCACCCAGTTTTGGGCTACATCCCCACCCCGAACACCAGTCCTTCCCTTTTATTCATCTAGCAAATGAAGAGACACAACCACAGGCAGATCCGCTGTAATATCCTCTGTTTTTTCTCTCACAGTCTTCACCTCTCTGTTTTTCTCATTAGAATACACATCTATTACACAGCCTCAAATACAATGCCCGAGCCCTCGCCGGGGGACCGCTGGCCCCCGGACCCCCGCGGGGGGGACAAGTCCCCCCCGCACCCCCCGCATGGAGGGGTGTACAAACTTCCTAGGGTATACATCCAGCTGAAACAAAGACCTCTGAATAATCATGGTCCACACACAACAAATAATGCTCTACAATGCCATTTGAATTCCTTCAAAATAAATTTTCAAGCCAAGCTTAAGCAAAAATTTAAAAAAGCCTACACACCTTTTTTCAATTTGTAGGAGCTCGATATTTCCTTTGATGTATGTCTATAATTTCAGATCGTCTAGTTTTGAAATTATGACCTGCATTAGCCCTAAATATTCTCTTTCCAATGCCACCAGTCTGATCCCAATTCGATTCTCCAAGGAAGAGTTATGCCAAATCTCCCACTGTGACCTGATTATAGACTAGTTTAGTAGAGCGAATTTGTACGAAGTGCCACATGTCCCTGTTTCAACATTTGGCTCTAAAAAATATTTACAAGAAACTACATTCCATCCTCTTTCTATACCTTCTTATGAAATTTCAATCCGATGCTCAGAGAGAAAGTTATGACGATTTTCTCCAGGTCACCTATTTGGAATGTAATTCAAGAGTTTGCAAAAAGACCAACTTCCTTAGATCATATCTCCGCAAGTATAGCGCGAAAAGCTCTAAAATTCGGACCCAAGGTTCAGTGCAATTTCTTCTCAAATGGTTTTTTTTTTCACTTCTGAAACGACTCAGAAAAAAAGTTATAGCAAAAATTCCACAATGACCTATTTGGAGCAGCGAAACCCTAGAATCCAAAAGCTCTGATACCAAATGTTATGAAACTAGCTCACAAAAATATAGAAAAGATAGATCAATGACTTAGAATTCAGCCTCTTCGAGGGGGCAACCTCATTTACATTACACAAATGAATGATTCTTTGATGATTCAAATGACAAAACCTTCTTTCTATATATAGGAGTCTAAGGAGTCATAATATAACCCAGCCGACCTAACAATAATAATATAAATGCATAAAAATAACAATAGAGGGATTCTATGGGGCACAATAATAACAATATGGGGACAATAGGGGCACAACAATATTAATAAGGGATACGACTACAATAGTAATGGGGTAATCACTAGTATTATAGGGACCTAACAATTAGGCTCTCTAGGATTATGGCTTCAATTCTTTTACAAGTGCTACACTTAACTCCAATGTTTTATACAAGAACATTGGGCTCAAAACACCATCTTATCCCTTGGCTCTTAAAGCTCTTCGGCTTTCTATCTCTAGCTCTGGCTCTTGCTCTGGCTATGGCTCTGACTCTAGCTCTGGCTCTTTGGCTCAGGCTCTGGTTCTGGCTCTTAGCTCTCACTTCTAGCGCTCGCCCTGGCTCTTGGCTCTAGCTGTGGCTCATGGCTCTTTGCTTTGGCTTCTCTAAGCTCTTTCACTCGGCCTTTGCATGCCTCTGAGAATCGCGTGACCTCCAAGCAACTCCAACAACAATATGCTGCTGTCAATTGAGTTCTCCGGATTTTCACTCAACCTCCGAGTGACTCCCCAGACTCTCTATGTATTCAACATTTTATTCACTGTTTTCCATCCAACCTCTAGTGGCTCTACCTATTATAGTGAGCTCGACTTTGGTTTCTCCGCTTCCAGGTCTGCTTACTACTTCTCAGGCTGCTCTCTTTTTCTCTGCTTTTACTCTCTGTCTGTTCATCTCCGCTTTCAGCTCTCTCGTTCCCTGCCTTTGTTTGTTTGAATCCCTTCTTTCAGCTGTTACAGTCACCGCATTACACCTCATAAGGAAACGACCACCTGTTTCGTAACGGATAAGTGTCAGGTTCACCGGAAACACTCGATCGTTTGAAACCACTGTTATTTTTGTTTAATCCAAGAATTCCCGCGAAACACGAATATCTGCCAACTCATTGTCTACATCGGACTTCAAACCTTTATGTGCCAAAGCTTATTTCTCCCTCCAAATCCGGTCTCCCATCGGGTGCAATCTCTGCCATTAGATCTGGGGCCTCCAGATCCTATGGTTATCGCTCTTATCACATGGATGACTTGCTTGGACGTTAATCCACGATGAGAGCAGTTTTCTCTCTCATCCGCCGGACACACATCATTCATTGTATGACATCACTGGGTCTTCTAACAAACCCGCTTACCGCCCGAAATGCCTCTGATATACTGCCGGTTTTGGAGCGCGGGACCCACCGTTTGTTTTCAACGCTTTTCCCACGATTCTCTGGCTTCCCTTGTGATCGAGCGCTCGGGGCCTTGCCATTTCGAGGGGTTTTGCCTAGTGATGGGTGATTAGCATTTGCGCTAATCGTGCATCAGAAACGACCTCCATTTTCTGATCTGGATTTCCCAAGTGCTAGTTTGTGCCATTGCGCGGTCTCCATGGGCCTCAGTCAGCGTGCTTTGATCGGAGGTCCTTGTTGCTCCGTGCTGGCTGCAAATTGTCGTTGTTCAGAGGTTATTTTTGATAGGCTTCGACATCCACAAGACTTTAAACTTCGAAATGAGTTTTTACAGAGTTCGGGTAGCTTTAAGAGAGTTTGAGGATCAAATTCAGATCATTGACTCTGGGTTGCTTGCATATGCCTTAATTTCTCCAATTTGACATTATGCTACTTGACTTCCAATTTTAGTCAAAGATTACTCGCATGAATTTTAGTGTTGGGTGGGGAGTGGAACACAATTAAAAGATCCACATGGATAGATGAATTTCAAATAATCCAAAATTATGAGCAAAAAAAACATGAGAACAAACATATGAGAAAATGTAGGGGCTTTAAGGAGGATAAACATAATAATACCTAAAAATAAAAGTGATTGAGTTCAAAGGGGAATGTAATGAGGGGGACGAAGACCATTCAAATCCATCAAAAGCCACAAAAATAAACTAAAGCACTATGATCCGAGATCTTTACTTCGATGATGTTAGTAGAATTGCATAAAAAAACATGTAAAACCATAAACGAAAAACACTTTAAGAAGAAGCAAAAAAAACGAGACCATAAAGATAATGCAACCAATGTTTAATAACAGGGTTCACCCAATGCAAGCTATGTCTCTGGACCCATCTTCAAAGTGGAGAGGCCTCTTCATTCATCTTAGTGAAAAGGAAAGCAAGTACATGGTAAAATACAACATTACACCTCCATTTCTGGGAGTGGCTTGAAAATGGACTGCTCAAATCCTTGATCTAAATGCACTAGTGAAATCCTTGCGAAATTCTGAGTAAAATGAGTATAAACTCAACTATATTCTGCCATCGTCAACTCTAGACCACCTAGAGAATCTCCAAGATTCCATAGCAGAACCTTTGGGGAATATTTTGGAGAATATTCCTTGGAATATACCCCTAGGAATATTCCCTCGATATGCACATCCACAAGGCTTTTCCTCTTGGTTCCCCTATTGACAGTTTCAGTTTTCCCACTCTCAGCTACATTGTGTGTCGAAAGGAAAAACAAGAGTTTATATAGTGGTGCACCAACATAAATTCTAGAGCTCGCCGACTTGCGGGTTGGATGACATGCTATGTTTAGTATGCAGGTGGTTTGTGGGTTGCGAGTTCAAACCCCATGAACCCAACAATTTTTTTTTAATAACATGTATATGTTTGTTCTTCTACCAACCTTGGTGTGATCCTATTCCCGAAAGACAAGTCTAGTGGAGATGTTAGGCTTGGTGGGCTCCGCCAACCTTTTTTAGCCACTGTAGACATATTCAAACACAAATATGCATGGCCTCTGTGCTATATTAAGAGTTGTTGTGAAGCTACAACGAAGTTTGGTTAGGTTTGTTCCTTCGAGGTCAGGGTTTGACTTTCGATCAGTCACAATTGTGTCATATAGTTAGACCATAATGGCCAACTGTGGGGTGCCATGTGGTGCCTGGTGATTAGGCCACATGGCCAACGCTAGTTGGTCCACTCATTACTACTAAATTTAGTGGAACTACTGCCATATTTGGTGGTTCTACCAACTGTAGCAATGTCACTACATTTATCTGTAGCTCCACCAATTTTAGCCCTCTAGTTGCCAAATTTGGCTCGATCACCAATTTTGGTGAAGAGCCAAATTTATCTGACACCAACTAAATTTGTCCTTTTGCTAAGATTGACTATGACTTTGTCTGGGCATAACTTTCGCATATGAACTTGGATTGAGGCGTCATTTACGCCATTCAATTCCTCACAACGAGATATTTGATTTGATGTTAGTTTTGCTGAGATTTGAGGACTTCCATTTTTAGGCCTTTAGGGATCCTTCTGGATCATTCCTCCCCATCGAGAATATTTTGGTCCTCTAAAAGTATAAAGAGGAATTGTAATATGATGTACCTCCCCATTTCTTGATTTGCATAACAAATGTATTTGACAAACCACACTTTCCTTTCCTTCACCTTAGTACTTCAAAACTTGAATGATGAAGCAAACACCTCTATACATATGTAAATTTGTAGTTTCCAATGAATGTATCACAACTTGCAAGAATCCAAGCAAGACCTTACTTGTCAAGAGTTTATAAAAAACTCATCATCAAGTTTTATATTGATTTACAACAAAACCAAATCCTTTACTATGCAACTAAAGGCCAAAACATCACTATGTTGCATACTCAAGTGATATTATACTCTATATCACTTTTAAAAGTTTTTTCCCATCTATGGGGTCTTTAAAAGTAACAAATGATTTATAACTACGGTCATACTCAACTACTTAAAAAGGCTACCCATCTCTTACCTAACCAGGCTAATAGGATCTATTCTTGTAGCTAATTTCCTTGTTGAATTTCTTCATTGATCGGTTCCTTCATAGGTGCTTTCATATGCTCCTGATCCTTCTTTGGGCATAGCTTTGGATGGAGCTTTCAACATGTGAATTTTTGATGTCCACCCATGTTACAATGGATGCAATGGTTTTTCTTCCACCAGACTTTCTTGACCTTCTTTTGTGTCTGCTTCCTAGGTGACATTACCTTCCTTGAATGGGTGTCTTTGGTGCAACTCTAGCGAGGTGAACTTGAATTAGTTCTTCTTTTAAAATGCTTAGTATCACTAGAAGGTTGTAGTGTACTCTCAACATTTTTCACTAACTCAGACTTGTCGCTTCAAGGCTCTCCTGTCTCTGTGGGTTTGGAGTGTCTTGCTTCAAATTCCTCTCTGACTTGGCCCAATCCTACATATCGAGGTAGTTCCACCATTTGGATTGGATTCATAATGCCTTGGCCATTAATTAATAAGACCTTTCCTTTATATCTCATCTTCTTCATTAGCTTTGAACCAATGCCCTCGGTGTGCCTTTCAAATGCACCAAAATCAACATCATAATGAGAACATGAAACAAAAGAATCATTGATACTGTTTTGCTTAGTTGCCAATTTTGAAGCGAGTGATGATGACTTCACTAAGCCTTCATTGGACTTCAACTTTTCCAAGGCCTCTTTTGCTTCTTGCAGTAGTTTTCTCAATTCACCATTCTTTTCTTGAATGCTCTGGTTGATCTCCTAAAGTTCTTGGAGCCATGCATTCTTTGATGTTCTGCCCATCATTGGTCCAACACCTACAATCCCAACAATTGCGATCTTCATGTCATCGCCTAAATCAGAACCCAGGTCATGTTGCATTGTAGCAATAGTTTTATGCTTCCCTTTGACACCATACTTCTTAGGCTTCAATTCTGGATGTAGTTTCCAAAAATGCTCCTCATCACACCCTTCTTTCTTGCAATCAGCGCAAGAGGGATTTTCTTTGTTTTCGTTGTCTTATTTGCATGGTCTTCTTGTTCTAGATTTTCCCTGTTCTCAAGATGAATTGCTTTCACACTAGCTTAATCAAGAGTAGTGAGATAAAACAACAACAATGAATGCTGAAGCTAACTGTGCAAAGCACAATGTATTTCATTAAAGTATCTAATGAGTCTAAAGGAATATTTAATGCTAATGCTTGCTTCATAAACTCTGTAAAACTTTGAACATTCTGACCTTTTCCTTGTTTCATATTTTTTCATTCCATCATGGCTTTTTGCTGATAACCCAATGGATAAAATTTCTCTCTTAATGAAGAAACAAACTTAGACCATGAAGAAAGGAGTTTACCATTACGCTGACTTCCTTTCTGAAGCTTTCTCTCCCATCATACTAGAGTTGTGCCTCCCAGTCGAAGATATGTCATCTGGATCTTTGCCTCATCCTCTTCAATTTATTTTATATGCTAATACACTTCAATCTGTCTAATCCAGTTGTTTAGCTTTTCTACATTAGTTTCTCCATTAAACGTTGGAAAATCAAATTTCACATCTAACTTAAAAAATGGCTTTTCAGAAGACGTTTTTCAATGACTATTTGAATGATGAGAATGAGAAGATGATGAAGAAGAAAATTCACTTGAAGATGGAGATAGAGGTTTAGGAGGGTCTCCTCCATTTCCATGATTTACCAAAGCATTGTCCTTTACTTTTTATTTGTTCTTCTTTTCCTTCTTTGCTACTCCCTTCCCATAATTTGCAAGCAATTTATCTACCATGTCTGCCATTCTGTAGAAATATTTATGGAAAACTTTGTCATGCTCAGTGCAAACATCGTCATTCTTCATTTTATTTCTGTGTTGCATGTCTAATATCTTGGTCAAATGATTTGAGTTTTTCTTCACCCTCTTTGAGTTTGGCCTTGGTTATCATCCACACTCGCAATTCACGTCAACACGAATACCGCTCTGATACCAACATGATCTGAGATCTTTACTTTGGTGATGTAAGAAAAATTGCATAAAAGAACATGTAAAACCATAAATGAAAAACACTTTAAGAAGAAGCAACATAAAAGGAGACCATAAAGACAATGCACCTAATGTTTGATAATGGAGTTCACCCAATGTGGGCTACGTCTTTGGGCCCAACTTCAAAGTCTTCATTCATCGCAACAAAAAGGAAAGAAAGTACATGGAAAAACACACCATTATAGCTCTATCTTTGGGAGTGACCAAAAAATGGGATGCTCAAATCCTCGATCTCACTGCACTAGTGAAATCCTTGCGAAATTCTAAGTAAAATGAGTATAAACTTGGCTATATTCTACCACTATCAACTTTGGACCCCCTAGAGAATCTTCAAGATTCCTCAACAAAATATTTAGGGAATATTCTAGAGAATATTCTAGGGAATATTCCCTCGGTATGCGCACCCATAGAGTTCTGTCTCTTAGTTCTTGTGCTCACGGTTCCACTCTGCCCGCTCTCAGTTGTGTTGTCTGTCGAAAGGAAAGATGTGAGTTTATATTGTGGTGCATTGACGTAAATTCCAAAACCCATAGGCTAGTGGGTTAGTTGGCATTTTATGTTTAGTACATAAGTGGCTGGTGGGTCACAGGTTCAAACCTTGCAGACCCAACAGTTTGTTTAATATAACATGTATATGTTTGTTCCTTCGCCAACCTTGGTGTAGCCTTGTTCCCGACAATTAAGTTTGGTGGAGCCACCGGGCTTGGTGATCTGGATTGAAACAGGAACACAACAAATTACAGAGATAACCATAAACATAGAGTTGCAATGGAAATAATACTTCATTTCATTACTGTAAAATACTGAAATATGGTTACAAACAGAATTGGAAATAAACCAACTAGGGCGATGGTAGCTTATCTCTGAGAAGAGATGTGGCAGATACATGTCTCTGAACTGTGTTATAATGAGACTCGAAGGCCCATTTTGTTGGCATTATGATACATTTGTCGTACTTGATGGCAACATTATAGTACAGCAATGTTATTTTCTGGTTCTGCAGGTGCACAGATCAAAAGATGCGGTCTTCGACAGGTTGCGCAGGAGAACCGTTGAAAAGGTGTGGATATGTTCGCAGGTCTCTCGCACAAAAGGTGCGAACCTAAAATGCACGGACTTTCATGCAGAGAAAAACGCGCATCTTATGTTTGGTCCATGGTGTTTAGTCCGATGTTTTTGATCCTATGGTTTTGGTCCGTGGTTTTGGCATCTAAAATATTGAACCCAAGTTTTGGATCCCTTGTATTGGTTTTCTATGGTTTTGATCCATGGTTTAAGTAAGGGCTTGCCTATAAAAAGGAAAGGAGATCATTTGGCTAGGTACTTGAATATTGAATATCTTAAGATCTAAAGTTTTGGATGATCAGTTTGAAAAGCTAGATCTAGATAAAAGAGAAATCTGTAAATTGTAAGGCGGATCTATTGATAGGTCGTGATCTCTTTGGCGCATGTTCAGATCTGTGGATCTGACAGTCTGTGGCACATTGGAGGACTGATAATTTGGCTCTATACAGAGGTCCGCAGGCGATCCAAAGCTCAGGTGCGGAGGAACGCAGTGTAGCAGAAGGCGCAGGTGCGGAGGAATGCAGTGCAGTAGAAGGCACAGATGCGGAGGAACGCAGCGCAGCAGAAGGTACAGGTGCAGAGGTGCGCAGTTGAATCAACGGAGCAAGTGCGAAGCTACACAGTCTCTTCACAGCAGAAGTGCGGATATCCGCAGGTTTCCTTCGGTGAAGTTGCAAACTTTTTCCTTGAAATATATTTCAGTTGTATTTTACCTGTTTCTGCAGAGATCTGGGTTTAAATTGGTGGCTGGTTATTGGTGATATTTTCTAGTTGCTGCATTCTGAGAAGTTAATTGTTTAAAGGAGATTGGGTGATGCACATGTACTTGATGCTTTGGATCCAGTTTGAAAATTTATGAAACGTGGTCCCTGGAAGAAAGAGAAGGTAGTAGCCTTCTGTAGGTCAACACCTACGTACTAGTATCTTAGCTAGTACAAGAGCTAAGGGGGTTGTAGCTCCCTTCTAGGAGAAGCTGGAAAATGAGAGAGGGTTGTAGCTCTCTGTAGGTTGCAGCCTACGTACTAGCAAAGGACTGCACCAGTACAAAATCATTGTAAAAGAAGTTTCTAATTGAAAGAAGATAGAGACATATTGCAGCAGGTGGTTTTCACCCACATTGGGTTTCCACCTTATATTTGGTGTTCTTTGGTGTGATTATCTGTTTTTCCTGTTCTTGCTCATTATTATATGGTACTGACATACAAACCAATGATCAATATCTGAAGAGTAAATTAAAGTATAAATCTGGAAGATATATTGAAAAGAATTTGATAATATTGATTCACCCCCCCTCTCAGTGTTATTTCCAACAATTGGTATAAGAACCAAGTTCTTCAGAAGAAGCTTGATCGCTTGAAGGAAGATCTTTCATCATGAGAAACTACAAGAGGGAAGCATCAATCGGGCCACCGATTTTTGATGGGACAAATTTTGTATATTGGAAGGTAAGAGTTACTGCCTATCTTCAATCTCTTGGTACAGAAGTCTGGGATATCATAGATACAGGGTATAATTTTCCATCTTCAACTCCTACAGATCCGACTGAGAAGAAGAAATATGAAACAAATGCAAAGGCGGTCAATACTCTATTAGGATGTTTATCTCAATCAGAATTTGTCAAGGTTATGCAGTATAAATCTGCAAAAGAAATATGGGACAAGATTGTATTGAGCTATGAAGGAGATGATCAGGTAAAACGAGCAAAACTTCAAACCCTCAGAATTCAGTATGAAATATCAAATGCATAATGATGAAATGTGGCTAACTATTTCCTTCGGAGTAGATGAGAATGTTAATTTATGAAAAACTTGGGTGAAGAAATAAAAGAGGCTGTTGTGGGTTGAAAAAAGTTCTAAGATCTTTGTCCCCTAGGTTTGAATCTAAAATTTCTGCAATAGAAGAAAAGGAGAATCTTCGAAACCTTACCATGTCACAGCTACACGGGATTCTAACTGCTTATGAAATGAGGAAAGGAGGACCATTAGATAGGAGAGAAGCAGCTTTCAAGGCTTCAGACAAAGGAGAGTACTATGAGTTAGGACATGCATCAGAAGAGGAAGAAGAATCAAATTTTGTCAAAAACCTTCAACGGGGTACTAGAAGATTCAGAGGTAAGTTGCCTTTCAAATGTTTTGCTTGTGGGAGAGTTGGTCACTATGCTTCCAAATGTCCTCATAAGGATAAAACTGACAAAGGGAAGGAACCTGTTAGATGGAACAAGAAACATAATGTAACTAAGAAAAGTTACTACAGTCATGAAGATAGTGATGGTCTTTCAAATAGTGATGAAGATGAACGAGGTAATAACTATAAACTTTTAATGGCTTTTGAAGATGATGATTACATGGATGCTATGGATATGGATGGCTTTTATGAAGAGATTTCTAGACTCAAAACATGTTTAGAAGAAAAGAATGTGATCATTGATACTCTGCAATTCCAACTTGATGAAAAAGAAAAATCTCTTGAGAAGTTAGAATGTGAAATTGTTGGCCTTAGAAAAGAAATTGAGAAAACAAAGGCTCTTAATCTTAAATTTGTTAAAGGATCTGAAACTCTGGATGAGATTATCAATGTACAACGTTCTTCGTTAATCAAGATAGGTCTGGGGTATAATGGAGAAGCATCTCAAGCATCCACCTCAAAGAGTTATCTCAATGCAGCAAGGAGGAATGAGTAAAAGCCAAATGGAGATCACCAGGTAAAACAGGGACGAATTACATCAAGGACCAACAAAGACTACAAGGTAAATCAGGGGCAATCCACCTTAAGGATGAAAAAGAGCTACAACCAGCCACAGGTAAAATCTTCTCAATTTACCTCAAGAATGGATGACAATAGAAACTACAATCATTTGGCAGGTAGATTTGATAATCGCAGAAGTTTCTTCAATGGCCAATGTTTCTCTTGCCATAACTTTGGCCACAAAGCAGCTCAATGTGTTGCTTATAAAACAATCATGACTAGAGAAGCTCAAAAACAAAGGAGTATGACTGGGATCACGAAAATGACCTATAACAACTTTTCGGCCCTTGAAAATGAAATTGAATGTTCTATTTGTAACAACTTTGGTCATGAAGATTCTAAATGTAGGAGCAGGTTTTGGCAGACAAAGGAACAAGCCCCAAGTACCAGAACATGGAGAATAAAGGAACCACAACCAGAAAGATGTGGGATAGCTTTTTATGCAGAAGGAAAGGAAAATCAATGGTACATCAACAACGGATGTTCAAAGCATATGACAGGTGATAAAGAAAAACTTGAATCATATAGTGTTTTAGAAAAGGGAAAGAAAGTTTCTTTTGGAAATGATACCCCTGCAGTCATAAAAGGAAAAGGCACTGCTCAGTTGAAAGAAAAGGTCAAAGCTGGAAATGTTTTGTATGTTGATGGCTTGAAGCATAATCTTCTGAGTGTTAGTCAGATGTGCGATCAAGGAACCGAGGTAATATTTCGATCAAATGGATGTAGTGTTCGTGATCTTGATACGGGAAAAAGAGTGATCAAAGGCAGAAGAACTCCAAATAACTTATACATATTTGAAGAAGGACAACAATAATGCTATTTGAGCAACGATGATGAACACTGGTTATGGCACCGGAGGTTGGGGCATCTAAGCTTTTCACAAATAAGGAAAACATGCAAATACCAGGCAGTTCGTGGTCTTCCAAATATCAAAATTCTAGACAACACCATATGCAAATCATGTCAGTTTGGTAAGAAAACCAGAACCAACTTCCCTGAGAAGGAAGGAGCAGCCAGCAGGCCTCTTGAACTAGTCCATACAGATGTATGTGGTCCATTTAGGACAAGGTCACCTCGATGAGAAGAATACTTTATATTATTCATTGATGACTTCTCCAAGATGGTTTGGTTGGGACTTATGAAACACAAGGACGAAGCATTCGAAAAATTCAAATCTTTCAAAGCCTTGGCTAAAAACGAATCAGATCACAAAATTAAGTGCCTCAAGTCTGAAAGAGGTGGGGAGTTTACCTCAAAAGAATTTTTCGATTTCTGTGAAGAACATGGAATAAAAAGGGAATTCTCTATAGCTAGGACTCCTCAGCAAAATGGAGTGGTGGAAAGGATGAACAGAACGGTTCAACAAATGGCTCGTGCTATGCTTGATGAGTCTGGAACTCCCGCAACATTCTGGGGTGAAGGCTGGCAGTGGCGGCGGGGAGCTTTCATAATCAAACAATGTCCGAGGAACAACACTCAAACTCCTCATGAGCTCTAGTATGGTGAGACTCCTTCGGTAAAGCATTTCAAAATTTTTGGAAGCAAATTTATTAAGAATAAGAATGAACACTTGGCAAACTTGAACCTAGAGCAGATGAAGGCATTCTCCTTGGTTATTCTCCCCACAACAAAGCATATAAGTGTTACAATAAAAGACTTGGAAGAATTGTTGACAACATTGATGTAGTGGTTGATGAAAAAGGAAACATTCCTAGGCAAGTAAATTATGAAAATATCGAAGAGGATGAAGACTACCCTTCAAATCAGACTGAAGATGAAGAAGAACCTCAAGAGGCACCAGAGGAACAGACAAGGATAGAATAGAAGACTCCATCTAGGTATGTTCAAAAGAATCATCCAGAATCTCAAATCTTGGGGTAAAAGGAGGCAGGCGTACAAACAAGAAGAACAATTGCAGAAGCTTCAAGCTATTTGGCATTACTCTCCTCCATTGAACCTCAAAATGTAAGAGAGGCATGCAAAGATGAATGTTGGGTCAAGGAAATGGATGAAGAACTTGAGCAGATCGAAAAGAACAACACTTGGGAATTGGTTCCTAGACCAAAAGATAAGAATTCAGGAACAAAATGGGTCTTCAAAAATAAGTTGAATGAAAATGGGGAAGTAATTAGAAACAAGGCTAGACTTGTTTGTAAAGGGTATGCTCAACAAGAAGGAATAGACTTTGAAGAAACTTTTGCTCCTGTTGCAAGACTTGGGGCCATCCGAATGTTTCCTTGCTCTCTCAAGCTTTCAGAAATTCAAAGTATTTCAAATGGACGTGAAATCAACCTTTCTGAATGGAGACTTAGAAGAAGAAGTATACATTGAGCAGCCAGATGGTTTCATTCTTGGGAATGATCCAAATATTGTATGCAGACTGAAAAAGGCTCTCTATGGTCTTAAACAGGCTCCAAGGGCTTGGTACTACCGCTTGGACAAATATGTTCATCAACAAGGTTTTTCAAAAGGATCAGCAGATAACAATTTGTATATAAAAATTGAAAATGACAAATTGCTAATACTTGTTGTGTATGTAGATGATATTATCTTTGGCAGCAATGAAGAAGCTATGAGTCAAAGCTTTGCCTTGGTGATGCATAAAGAATTCGAAATGTCTTTGCTTGGAGAACTGACATATTTTCTTGGTTTGCAAATCCAACAAACTGAAGACAGTATCCTTTTGTCTCAAACCAAGTATCTCAAGCAGATCTTGAAGAAATATGGCATGGAAGATGCAAAACCAGTATGTACCCCTATGGTTACAGGATGCAGCCTCAGTGCAAAGGATGAATCAGTAGCAGTGCATCAACCAACCTATAGATCCATGATTGGAAGTCTTCTTTATTTAACAGGTACTCGACCAGACATCATGCATGCAGTGGGAATAGTTGGAAGATTTCAGGCAAATCCTAAGGAAACCCATCTTCAGGCAGTAAAGAGAATTTTCAAGTATCTACAAGGAACTCAAAACTATGGCTTATGGTATCCAAGAAATACAGATCTCACTCTTCATGCTTACACAAATGTAGATTGGGCTGGAAGCGTGGATGACAGAAAAAGCACAAGTGGTGGTGCATTCTTTATGGGTTCCCGATTAGTATCTTGGTTCAGCAAGAAACAGAGTTCTATTGCATTATCTATAGCTGAAGCAGAATATGTGGTTGCTGCATCCTGTTGCACTCAACTCCTTTGGATGATGCAAACCTTGCAGGATTTTCAATCACTTTACACCACATATCTCAATCTATGGTGATAATACAAGTGCAATAAGCATTTCAAAGAACCCAGTCATGCATTCAAAGACCAAGCACATACCGATCAAGTACACTGTTCTCCGGTCCAAGTGCTGGAAACAAAAGGTAAATTGGAAACATGTTCCCTCCAAGGAAAAGTTGCTGGAAATTTCACCAAAAACATTGCCAGGGAGACATTTGAATACCCTCAGACAGAGATGGGGTTTGTATTGCATCATCCTGCTGTTAAATCTTGTCTATTGTACGCAGGTGGATACACATACATTTGCCGGTCTATGTGGTCCGAATGGATCTATCAGAGATCATCTGGCACAGGTTCAGGGGGAGCATATATTCTTCTAATGATGCATTGTTGGCATTATCTTAGAAGTCCTTGGTTTGATTTCTCAAGAGTTTTCTGGTGGAGTAGATCAATGTGAGCTGGTCTGAAGGTTGTTTCTGCTGATAGTTGTTCTCATGTCTATGTCATATACTTCTTTTCACATTAAGGTCATGTAACGACCTATTTTGGTTTCCCCACTATGCCTGGGATGAATGATTCTTGTCTATCTTGTGTATTCCCTCTTGGATGAGGATGGATGTATGTATGAGTCTTGATGATAGGAAGGTTACTTATAATCATGTTCTTTCTTGTAGAACATCTTTTTGTAGAAAGCATTTTAGCACAGAGCATATACAAAGGGGGAGCTCATTCAGAGTTTTCAGCAGGTACTCAAGAGGAGTATGGTAGTCCGCCTCTTTGCCCTTGATGTCAAAGGGGGAGAGTGATTGGTTGTTGTTGCCATCAAGTCCAAAGGGGGAGATTGTTGGCATTATGATACATTTGTTGTACTTGATAGCAACATTATAGTACAACAATGTTATTTTCTGGTTCCGCAGGTGCATAGATCAAAAGATGCAGTCTTCGACAGGTTGCGCAGGAGAATCGTTGAAAAGGTGCAGATATGTTCGCAGGTCTCCCACACAAAAGGTGCGAACCTAAAATGCACGGACTTTCATGCAGAGAAAAACACGAATCTTATGTTTGGTCCATGGTATTTAGTCCGATGTTTTTAATCCTATGGTTTTGGTCCGTGGTTTTGGCATCTAAAATATTGAACCCAGGTTTTGGATCCCTTGTATTGGTTTTCTATGGTTTTGATCCATGGTTTAAGTAAGGGCTTGCCTATAAAAATGAAAGGAGATCATTTGGCTAGGTACTTGAATATTGAATATATTAAGATCTAAAGTTTTGGGTGATCTGTTTGAAAAGCTAGATCTAGATAAAAGAGAAATCTGTAAATTGTAAGGTGGATCTATTGATAGGTCGTGATCTCTTTGGTGCATGTTCAGATCTGTGGATCTGACAGTCTGTGGCACATTGGAGGATTGATAATTTGGCTCTATACAGAGGTCCGCAGGCGATCCAAAGCTCAGGTGCGGAGGAACGCAACGCAGCAAAAGGCGCAGGTGCAGAGGAACTCAACGCAGCAGAAGGCACAGGTGCGGAGGAATGCAACGCAGCAGAAGGCTCAGGTGCGGAGGAACGCAGCGTAGCAGAAGGTACAGGTGCGGAGGTGCACAGTTGAATTAGTGGAGTAGGTGTGGAGCTGCGCAGTATCTTCACGGCAGAAGTTCGGATATCCGCAGGTTTCCTTCGGTGAAGTTGCAGACTTTTTCCTTGAAATATATTTCAGCTGTATTTTACCTGTTTCTACAGAGATCTGGGTTTAAATTGGTGGCTGGTTACTGGTGATATTTTTTGGTTGCTGCATTCTAAGAAGTTAATTGTTTAAAGGAGATTGGGTGATGCACATGTACTTGATGCTTTGGATCTAGTTTGAAAATTTTTTGAAACTTGGTCCCTGGAAGAAAGAGAAGGTAGTAGCCTTCTGTAGGTCAGCACCTACGTACTAGTATCTTAGCTAGTACAAGAGGTAAGTGGGTTGTAGCTCCATTCCAAGAGAAGCTGGAAAACGAGAGAGGGTTGTAGCTCTCTGCAGGTTGCAGCCTGCGTACTGGCAAAGGACTGCACCAGTACAAAATCATTGTAAAAGAAGTTTCTAATTGAAAGAAGATAGAGACATATTGTAGCAGGTGGTTTTCACCCACATTGGGTTTCCACCTTATGTCTGGTGTTCTTTGGTGTGATTATCTGTTTTTCCTGTTCTTGCTCATTATTATATGGTACTGACATACAAACCAATGATCAATATCTGAAGAGTAAATTAAAGTATAAATCTGGAAGATATATTGAAAAGAATTTGATAACACTGATTCACCCCCCCTCTCAGTATTATTTCCAACACATTTATTGTTGAGAAACAATGGAAAACCCTAAACATCCAAAAACCTAACCCTAGAAGATGAAACACCAAACTGTGGGCTCCGTTTGGGTAAATTGGTACATCAACTTCCCAGGGTCGTAACTTTGACATCCAATCTTCGTTTGACGCGTACAATAGCTTGTTAGAAAGATCTATTTGAGGACTATAACTTTGGGAAGAGCAACATTGGTCACTGACCAATGTTGCTCCCTATTTTCCCAAAAAACGTTGTTTAGGGCCTCAAAACGGTGGAAGTTCAAGTTCTGAAAAAACTGCTAAAAATAGTAAATTGTGCTACAATTACAAAAACTGAAAAACTGAAAGAGACAGTTGTGGGGGTCCAAGTGGGATAGGTAGGTGGCCACCAACATCCACCTGGATCATTCCTCCCCCCCTTAGGAAGCAATGATCCCCATTCCGTTGAGTTACTCCATCTGCTGAACTTGGTCCCTAGTGAGCTGTTTTGCAATCTCTGATGTGTCCAACAATGGTGGGAAGCATGGTAGAGGGAGTTCCAAATTGAACACTCGGTGCAAGCAAAGGAATTGAGGAATGTTGTGCTCCAAAGCATTATTTCCCATAGCCTTGGTAATGCTGTAAGGACCATGTCAGAGTGGTTTGAGCTTCTGATGGGCTCTTGTAAGGCGTTCTTTCTGCAGATGTAACCAAACTTTGTCGCCCACCTAAAACTTGTGTGGTACCCCTGTGGGTGAGATGAAGCTGTTCTTGTGTTCTTTCATGACCATATCCCTCTATTGCTGTTGCTGCGTGGAGGAACCCTTCGCGGGGGTCATGGATGTGGCAACAATCTTCCCTTTACTTTGGGAGCGAACCAGACAGAAAATGAATTTCCTAGTCTGGGAGATGAGCTTGCTGGCTTTCTTAGCAGTGATCAAAGAGGTAGCGGAAGGTTGGGCTACCTCCAGTATCCTGTATAGTGAATTACCCAAAGTAATAATAACATCACGAGGCCTTGACTCATACACAACATGTCGCCTCCATAAGTATGGTTGGCCTAATAATACATCACAAACATCTAGAGGTGTAACATCACACAATACCTCATCTGTGAAGGGTTTGATGCTGCAGGGAAGATGACATTGCTAGCAAACTCAAAGATCTCATCCTTGGTGAAGCCACCTGATACTGTATGACTACGAGTGTGGTGTAGTTGGTAGGCCCAACTGCTTCACGACCTCTGCTAAAATGAGGTTCTTTTCGCTGTCACTGTTGACAATGAATTGCAGCGGCGAACCCTTCACCCACATCTATGAGTGGAAAAGATGCTCCCCCTCCTCTGGATCTTCGAGCTCATTCTTCTAGATCTTGGCGGTGGCAACAGTTGCACTGGGCTCTGCGTCAATTGTTTGCTTCCCTTCGCCATTCCCCTTGTAGGGTTCTGACTCAGGGTTGGAACATGCATTTGATTCTGAAGCCTTCAACTCAACCACCAGTGATTGCTTGGTCCGACACTCACTTGTGTTATGAGTGGGGCTCTTATGGAACTCACACCACTTTCCTATGTCCTTCTTCAACTTTGTGGTGTTGTTTTTTTCTTGTGGCTTCGATGGGTTGTCTCGGGTAACCCCACCTTGGCTTTGTCCTTTGGTCTTCAGATTTGCAGATCCAAAGTCTCGCTTCTTCTGTTTAAACTTCTGTTCAATTTTGACAGCGTATCAGTATGCTGTGCCGAGCGAGGAAATGTTCAGGAACTCCATCTCTTCCTGGATGTACCTGTGTAGGTAGCCGTGGTATTTGAGTACCAAATATAGTTCAGAATCCTTGATACCCAACTATGTTTGAAGGGTATGAAAAATGTTTGTGAACTCCAGCACATCTTGGTCCCTTCCTTGCTGCAGCGTGGTCCACTTTATGTATTTGTCCTTGTAGCTTTTGACAGGGTAGTACTGCTCCTTAATGGCATCCCGAAAGGAATCCCAAGTGGTTGTGGCTGAAATTAGTGAGCCCGTACTTTCATCCTTCTACTTGCAGTAGGTTTCCCACCAGTCCTTGACATGGGGGCATGCTTTGAGAAGAGTGGAAATAATCTTTCCTTGACTGGAAAAATCATGAATAGAAAATTACCCTTCTAGCAGATTTAACCATTTATCTACGACATCTGTGTCTATTTGACCCCCGAAGATGGGGATTTCAAAATTAACTTGTACCTTAAAGGGTGTGGCATTTCTAGAGTAGATGTTGGAAGCTGATGCATTCCCTCTGGGTAGCCGCTGAAGGATCTGGGCAAAGCTGTCCATCATCGCGTTCCTTTGTCGCTCGAGGGATTCTTCGAGCAAGATTTTGATAGGATCTCCTGCCCACTCATCTTTCTTTTCATCTGCCATGGGAGGCCATCGAGATTTGCGAGGCTGGTCTTATAGAGGTTTGACCAGTTCAAGCCCTAACTCCTTATATTCCGGCCTCGTTGGGGACATGCAAAGAAAAATAGAGAAAGAGCATACCGTTTTGATACCACTAATCCAGATTTAAACAGGAACACAACAAATTACAGAGATAACCATAAACACAGAGATGTAGTGGAAATAATACATTTCGTTACTGTAAAATACTGAAACATGCTTACAAATAGAATTGGAAATAAACCAGCTAGGGCGATGGTAGCTTATCTCTAAGAAGGGATGTGGCAACTACATGCCTCTAAACTGTGTTACAATGAGGCTCGAAGGCCTATTTATTGTTGAGAAACAATGGAAAATCCTAAACATCCAAAAACCTAACCCTAGAAGATGAAACGCCAAACTGTGGGCCCCGTTTGGGTAAATTGGTACATCAACTTCTCGGGGTCGTAACTTTGGCATCCGATCTCTGTTTGACGCGTACAATAGCTCGTTAGAAAGATCTATTCGAGGACTATAACTTTGGGAAGAGCAACATTAGACCGATGTTGCTCTCAATTTTCCCAAAAAACATCGTTTAGGGCCCCAAAATGGCTCCGGAAGTTCAGGACTCGAAAAAACTGCTAAAAATGGTAAATTGTGCTACAATTATGGAAACTGAAAAACTAAAAGAGACAATTGTGGGGGTCCAAGTGGGATAGGTGGGTGGCCACCAAAATCCACCTGGATCACTTGGCGGGCTCCACGAGCCTTTTTTAGCTACCATAGATATGGTCAAACACAAATATGCATGGCCTTCGTGTTATATTAAGACTTGTCGCAAGGCTGCAATGATGTTTGTTTGGGTTCGTTTCACCGAGGTCGAGATTCAAATCTTGGCCGATCACAATTCTCTCATATAGATAGACCATAATGGTTAACTGTGGGGTGCCACATGGTGACCACTGGTTGGTCCACATCATATCACCATCTTTAATGGATCTGCCACTATATTTGGTAATTCTACCAACTGTAGCAGTGTTGCTATATTTATCTGGAGCTCCGCCAATTTTAGCCACCCAACCACCAAATTTTGTCGGACCTCCAATTTTGTTGAAGAGCCAAATGTATCTGATGCCAATTAAAGTTGTCCTTTTTTCAAGTTTGACTATAACTTTGACTGGGCATAACTTTTGCATACGAACTCGGATTGAGGTTTCGTTTGTGCCATTGGATTCCTTGCGATGATATATTTGATTTGATGATGGTTTCAATGAGATTCAAGGACTTCAATTTTTTAAGCCTTTAGGGATCCTCCTTGATCGCACTGATAAAGAAATTCAAATAAAGTAATGGGGTAACCAACTAAGATTATTGAAATAAAAAACTAGAGAAATTCCAACCATCACACACATAGAAGATATTATCCCACTTGAGATAATCTTGTTGACTACAAAGAAAATAAATGGAGAATTGAAAGCCAATAGAGGTATTGTACTTCCCACATGAGGCCGTGGAGGAATTTCAAGAGTAGATGCCACATATGGCATACTATCACATGGGGACTAAATGATTCAAGTGGGTGGAAACAATTTGAGAGATTTTTGTTTTTTGAAGAAATAATTTCATGAAAAATAAGGGTGCTTAATGAAGGTGGATATCTTGATTGCTAAATGAGCTAGGGAGGACTCCTTTCCATAGGGAGGTCGCCTCTTTAACTAGAGAGTTAATATTGTCATTGTGTATCTAAAGGATGTAATAAAAAAATCTCTTCAAAGTTTAGAGTCTCTTGTTGAACTCTGACGAAGTTTCAATCCATTGCTAAATGAATCTTTTATTTGTGATCTCGCATAACTTTGATGATAACCTAAGTCTCCCAGGACCAACACTTTAGTGATTTGTCTTGAGATTTCTAATTGAAGCCCCATGTATAAAGCATAATATTTAGCTTGCTTATTAATTGTGTATCCTAATCCCCATAAGAAATCAAATCCCTTTAATCCATTTAGGTTTATTAATACCCCCTCTCATGTCACCCCATTGATTTTATTTTTAAAGATAGATAAATGAGAAATATATTTTTAATCATAGAATTAATGATGTCTTCGTAATATGTGGATTTCTTTTTTCATATATATATGACACCATAATTTTTCTTTACACTCATATAATGGTATTTCAATGGTATTAATATTATGTAGAGTGACTGTTTTCTTTATTTTCCAATAATTTAATCAAGACTTTTCATATTTATGTCATTCTTTTATTTTTTATAATTAAAACTTTACATATTTATTTTATTCTCTCTTTCGTGATAAGCAACTTTGACTAGAATTTAAAATAGTTTTAAAAAACCTCTTACCTCTCATATTAATTATTTTCACTTTAAAATAATTCTAAAAAATCACTTAAAATATCAATTATATTTTGAAATTTTAAATATCCATTTTTATATTTATAAACATTGAAAACTCATATAACCCTTCCTTTATTATTAAAATATTCTTAATTATATTACCTAACCATATCCAAAAGATAAAGAAAACATATATATAA
>APFE030640073.1:25901-54273 GCA_000404065.3 Pinus taeda
ATAGAATGAAACAACAGGCAGATCAACATCGCAGCGAAAGAAGTTTTGATGTAGGTGACTGGGTATTCCTACGGCTACAACCATATAAACAAATGTCCCTCAAGCAAGCTAAAAAGGATAATAAATTATAACCAAAGTATTATGGTCCATACAAGGTGTTGCAAAAGATTGGTACTATGGCATACAAATTGGAGCTTCCTGCAACTTCCCGAGTGCACTTAGATTTCCATGTTTCATGTTTAAAGATGTTTATAGGTGACAAGCTCCTAGTTTAAACAATATTTCCAGAACTTGATGAGGAAAGAAAAATAATATTGGAACCGGAGGCAGTAACATAAATAAGAACTCAACAACTACGAAATCGATCAATTTCGGACTATCTCATCAAGTGGAGGAACTTATCCGCTGAAGATTTCACATGGGAGGATGAGAATTTTATACAAAAGCATCCAGAACTACTCAAGCATTGAGGACAATGCTTTTCGGAAGGAGAGGGGCATGTTAGGCCCCTATAATACTAGTGATTCCCCCATTACTATTGTCACTGTATCCTTTCTTTTTATTATTGTGCCCCTATTGTCCCCATATTGTTATTAGTATGCCCCATAGAAACCCACTATTGTTATTTTTGTGCCCTTATGTTATTACTGTTATGTCGGCTTGATTATATTGTGACCCCTTAGACTCCTATATATAGAAGGTAGGTTTAGCCATTTGTATCATCCAAGAATTGTTCATTTGTGTAATGGAAAGGAGGTTGCCCCCTTGAAGAGGCTGAATTCTAAGACATTGATCTATCTTTTCTATCTTTTTGTGAGTTGGTTTCCTAATATAAAAAACATATAAATTAAATCGATTCTTAATCACGAATATTCATGACCACTTTATCATGGAGATTGTTACTATGTAAATAGACTTTCTTATAATACTATAGACCAAATATCATATGTCAAAAAAGCCATACTTCATTTCATTTGACACTTGTTCATATAAGTTTATAACATTACTTTAATTAATGAATTTGATTAAAAGGAGAAAAAATGCATAACTACTTTGGAAATAATTCTCAACTTTTGAATTGTGTATACTACTAAGAATATTCTGGAATATTCTATGTAAGTTAAATCCATACCATTCACCTAATAATTATTGATAATTAAATTAATATTGTGAAATCCCTATTCCAAAATGGAGATGCCTATAGGAATAATTATCAATAATTATTAAGTGGATGGTGTATATATATATATATATATATATATATATATATATTGTAAACTTGGTAGGACTTCTTTTTTTGTTTTACATGTCCATTATTCACCCTGCTATGGGGGGAGAGTAGCACAACATTTGAACCCAAGACTTTGAGTTCGGTGAGACTTCATTTCCATGGCCACTACCATGCCACTTGAGCTACCCAAGGTGGACTAGTGGACAGTATATATTTAACCTCCATTGAATATTTTAGAATTTTCATGGTAGTATAGACAAATCTAAGGTTGATATTTATTAAATTGATTAATTTAAAAACAATGACATCTGAACAAGTGTCATATGAAGTGAGTTATAGCTTTTTTGGAATTTAGTATTGATAAGCCATAATGTTGGAACAAAGTCTATTTACATATTAGGAATCTGCTTCGCAAAGTAGAGGTAAATATCCATGATTAATAATCTTCTTCCATGTTTTTTTAATGTATATATGTTTAACTTATATATTAATTATTTTCAAAATTAATGATAATAATAATAATTTAAAATAGAGTTATAATTTAATTAGTTTTTATTGTTTTTTAATTTTTTAGTAAACCCATTGATTTGCTTGTTGACCACGATTATTTTAGCATTGTTTAACTCTCAAAAATAAATATATATTTTTCAATATTACTAAAAAAATAATTTACAAACATTTTGATTGGACCATATCTTGGTGGTCTTATTGCATCCTTTGCATAAGATAATTCCATGTGGACCATATATTTTATGCCATTATGGATATGGCCGATGCAATATTCATGCATTTTTTTAGCTATTTGTGTAGTGGTTCATTATTATTAATCCTTAAAATAAGTAAATAATATATTTAACATCAATTACTTCCCACCATTGTTTAAACAAGTTATTGTATAAAAATTGTATAGGAATAAGATGCAAATATAATTATTTACTAGGAGTTAGTTCTCTCTATTATTTTTGTTTTCCTCAACACTTATGTAGGAGTAAAACTATACATGTGTAGACTTACTAGTGGTTACTACCCACCAAAATTTATGCATCTACATGTGTTTGAGCATGTAATCAATATATTCACTTCAAATCTCAATTTAATAGTTCCTCCCAAAGACTATAGGATTCCATTTGGGTATTAACCACTATAAGTTTAGCTAACATTGACCAATGTAAGTTATAATTTTTTTTATATAATTTCCCGATAAGATAATTTTTAACTTTAGTGACAAGGACTAAGTTGCCTACAACACTTGTTATAGATTGATGCTTATTAACACTTACTAGTCATTTAATCTATATAGATAAAGATAGTATATAACAATATCATTGAAATTTATACACATTTAAACTAAAATCTTATAAATGAAATTAAAATTAAAATCAAATTATTAAAAAATAACAATGTAGATATTCCATAATACTCCAAGTTGAGTAGTTAAATTCTTTGGAAATTAAGTACACATGAATAATTTTTCTTTACAAATTTAAATAAACATGATTACAACATCTACGAAAGGAATGGAGTAACACAAGTTTTGAATTACCATAACTCATTGAAGCATCTTCTACTCAATAAAGATAAACCCAATCTCAATACTATAATTACACAAAATTTAAAACAATCAAAACCAAGGCTTTTCATTAGAAAAATCAACTATAAAAAAATAAGTTATCATAAAACTATAAGAGGAGAGAGAGAAATAAAATCCACAAAAGATGACGCTAAACTCCATACAACTATGGGCTTGATCCCTTACAAAAAGCGATGCTAAACTCCATACAACTATGGGCTTTATCCCTTACTTGTCAAAGGACACAAATCCCTCTCATGCTTTCCAAACCCTAAAGGGTCATATTATGAACTCTAACTCACAACGCCATCCTAAACCAAACTCTAACTCACAACGCCATCCTAAACCCCCAAATCCAAAGCAACAATTTGTAAAGGCTCCAAAGAAACTTAGGCTTTAACATGGATAGAATCAAAGATTACCCATATTGCACATGATAAGAAAATAGATGGTGATGTGAAGAAACCAATCCAAAGCAACAATTTGTAAAGGCTCCACAGAAACATAGTGTTTAACATTGATAGAATCAAATGCTACCGATATTATACATAATAAGCAAATAGATGGTGATGTAAACCAACCAAATGATGTAAAAAATGCCAAAGACAAAATTCTAAATGAAAATGCATACCTTGTTAGGTGTCTAAAGAAATGCATACCTTGTTATGTGTCTAACGCCAGCAATTCCATCCAACCCTAGTGTGTTTAAATATAATAATAAAAACCAACCAACATATGAGAACCTCACATAATCATTTAAAAAGATAAACCACGCAAATCTCCAGTATACTAACAATGTCAAATGAAATGTAACATCATAAAAAGATGACAACATCACTTTCACGAACAACCAACTTATCACAAACTACAACTACACCACTCGGAAGTTGATAAATCAACCACAGATGCAAAAGAAGTTGATAAAGTAGTTCACCCCTCCTGGGCTACATCTATTGGGTCCAAGGCTCCCAAATGGGCCTGTCCTTGTTTTAATTAAATGATCAAAATGAATATACAGCTGAATAAAAGCCTCTATAGGTGGAATAGACTGTAAAAACAGATTCAGAACACTCGACTCCTTCAGGATTGACTACTGGTTCACCTCCAATGGGTACCTGCAACCCTATACAGCTCTCACAATACTGGCCCCTAGTGGCTCCTAGAACTTCCACAGCGCCAAAACCTCTGTAAATGACCTCATATGGCTGTAAAAAATATGCCAATGGCTTTAGAAGGTTGAAGAGACCCAAAATCAAAAAACAAATCGTCCAAAACCGCCTTTTCTAGCCAAAGTTATGGCTATTTACTCCCAACTGCCAGCTAGTCCTAAAAAAACTCCAGATAACTTTAGTTGGAGCCAGTTAGGCCCGCCAAATATGGCGGGCCCGTCCATTTTGGTGTCCTTCGCCAAACATGCCGCCCACTAAACCGCGCCTTAACTGTTTGCTGGATGGTGCATGTGACCAACATTAATGGACGACAGTTTATCTCAGATTGCATGCCTGGACGGTAGGTGTAACTGTAAGTTGAACTGCACATTAAACCGGGATTAACTCATGTAAACGATTGACGATTATGGTTTATAGCCCAAGGTTTTGGGCATGTTGTCTTATGTATGGCGGATGGCTGTTAGGGGCTGGCCCCCTTTGGGCCCCGCCCAAACCAAATACAACATTCAAATATCTATAAATCCGCGCTCATATCAAGACCTTGAGTTGTGGCGCATTGGTAAGGCTTTGCAATTAGATATACGAGGTTGTAGGTTCAAACCACGGACTTGCCATATGACTTTTAAACATGCACCCATATGCTGATGTCACCGTGGGCCATGTGGAGGCCTCTGGGCCTGCCACGTAGTATCCTGCCATTCGTTGTCCAAAAGGAATATTCCCTAGAATATTCCAAGGAATATTATGTGGAATATTCCTTTCTAATTTTTTTTTTTTGAAAAAAATTCAAAAATTAAGAGTCATTGGGCGATTTTGTTTTTGGCATAACTTCTGCATACGGAGACCGTTTTTCGAACCGTTTGCGGCGCCAGAATCAGGAGGATGAGCTCTATCCAATCGTTCAAGCTTGAACTAGTTTTGAGCACTTTAATTTTTGAGCATTTTACGACACTTGGGACATGAGCCCCTAATCACGCCTCCCCATTGGGAAGCTTTTGGACCCCAAAAGCCTTCAACTACCTGTTAAAGAGGTAAGGGTACAACTCCCTCACTATGTCCACCTCCATCCACTTTTCCTTGTTCGGTTTGCCGCCTTTGAAACCAACCCGAACATAATCTACATTGCCCCTCCTTGAAGTGTGTGTCCTTCTGTCAAGGATTATATCTTCTTTCAGCTCATCTAAGAATTCTAGCGAGAAATCTTCTATAGATGGCAGCTGAACAACAATTTCATGATCAACGATCAAAGGAGGTTCATACAAACGTAAGTTCTCCACATTAACAACAGAATACATTTGCATGTAGGAAGGAAAATTTAATTGAAAAGCATTATTTCGAACCTTTTTGAGGATTTTGAATGGACCACAACGAATAGGCTTCATATTTTTACCTTCTCCTTGCATCCTTTCCTTACTAATGTACAACCATACCTCATCCCCTTCTTGAAACTTGTGATCGACTCTATGCTTGTCGTGTCTTTCCTTGTACTTGCCTTGACTCTTCTCAAGCTGTTCTTGAATTTGATGATGTATTTGATGAATTCTTTCAATGAATGAACGAGCTTTGTCAATATCACTATGTCCCTCAATGGCGACATCTTTCTCAAGAATGAAATCAAGAGGTGATTTTGGCAGGTAACCAAAACAAGCTTCAAACGGTGAGGTGTTTGTGGAAGAGTTTTTGGCACGGTTGTAAGCATGTTGTATGTAGTACAAATATTCATCCCAAAGTTTGGGATGCTTGCTGCAATATCCTCTCAAGAGGTGCACAATGGTTATGTTCACAACTTCGGTTTGTCCATTAGTTTGCGGATGGAAAGCAGTACTTTTCTTCAACTTTGTGCCCATCATCTCCCATAGGTTGGATAAAAAATTCCCCACAAATCTGGAATCCCTGTCACTAATAATGGAATTAGGAAAAACAAAGTGAATCCATACACGATGAAAAAATAATTCAGTAGTTTGTTCAGCAGTTATAGTTTTCTTACAAGGCATAAGTATACACATTTTGCTGAAATGATCAACTACTACATATAAATAATCATGCTCCTTTCTAGATTTTGGCAACTCTCCTACAAAATCCATTGAGATGCTCTCCCATGGTATAGAAGGTACCAGCAAAGGAGTATACAAGCGAAGCTTCCTATTACTAGGCTTGCTTGTAGCACATAATGAACAACCTCTTATGAACCTTGAAACAGAATCTACCATGCGAGGCCAATAACAATACCTCTGTAGATGTGCAATTGTTTTGCTTACACCAAAATGGCTAGCAATAAGAGAAGAATGAGCTTCTCTTATGACATTTATTCTCTCCCCCTGTGGTATACACAACTTTCCCATATGAAACAACAAATTGTTATGCATGTGATAGTCATTTTCCTCTACATGATTCCCTTTACTCAAGTTAGCATACACATCTTTAAAGTAATCATTAGATGCATACTGTTCTATGTAACTATCATGTACAATGGAATCATTCTTAAGTAAAGTAACAACACCAATAATAGGCCTTGAAAGCATATCAGCAACTTTATTCAGAGTAACTTTCTTGTACCTTATTACCAAATGGAACTGTTGCAAGAAGCCCATCCATTTGAAGTGTCGTGATTGTTGTAACTTGCTTTGTGATTGCAAGTACTGTAAGGGCTGATGGTCGGTATGTATAATAGTTTCTTTGCCCATCAAATAGTGTTTCCACTTTTTGATGCTTTGTACCAATGCATACAACTCCTGATCATACGTAGGATAATTTACAACAACACCATTAAAAGTTTTAGAATGAAAAGAAATAGGCTTACCATGCTGTAGAAGAACTGCACCCATGGCATAATCACTAGCATCAGTTTGTATCTCAAATGGTTGTTTCAAATCCGGTAATGCAAGGACCAGAGCTGAACTAATATTCTCTTTCAAAGATTCGAAAGCTTTTTGTTGCTTGCCTCCCCATTGGAAAGCATGCTTCACACTTGTTACTGCATGCATAGGAGTTGCTATAGAAGAGAAGTTAGAGATGAACTTCCTCCAATATTGAGCTGCACCCAAAAAACTTCTTACCTCTGCAATGGATTTGGGAGTAGGCCACTTCACAATAGCCTCAATCTTAGCAGGATCAATTCTCAAAGCACCCCGTCCTACTATGTGTCCCAAATAAACCAAAGAAGTCTTTTCAAATTCACACTTTGACATTTTAAGAAATAACTGATTCTTCTTCAAAACATCAAGTACTTTCCTAACATGCATGACATGATCTTCTCTAGACTTGCTAAAAAAATTAAGATGTCATCTAAGTAGACAATAATGAAATCATCAAGAAAAGGACGCAAGACATCATCCATTACTTGCATGAAAGTTGCAGGTGCATTGCACAAACCAAACGACATCACAAGCCATTCAAAGAGTCCTTGTTTGGTTTTAAATGCTGTCTTCCAAATGTCACTTTCTTCAATTCTTACTTGATGATATCCACTGCACAAGTCTAACTTAGTGAGATATCGAGCATCTTTAAGCTGGTCTAGCAAATCATCTATCCTTGGGAGTGGGTAACGATTCTTTACCGTTATCTTGTTCAAGGCCCTGAAATCAACACACATACGCCAAGTGCCATCTTTCTTTGGAATCAGTATAATCAGTGACCCACATGGCGAAGTACTTGGCCTTATGAAACCCTTGTCCAAAAAGTCCTTGATTTGCTTCTTTATTTCAACATTCTCCATAATAGACATGCGGTACATGCCTATGTTTGGAAGAGGACAATCTGGATGCAAATGGATTTCATGCTGAATCTCCGTCTTAGGAGGCAAACCTGTTGGCTCCTGAAATATCTCATGATATGCATCGACTACATCATACAGATCTGATTTAAGTTTTGGATCACAATTGTCAAATGACTCATGATTCACATCAACCTTGGGCTTAATCATAAGAAGAACAAAATTATTACTTGAATTGACCAGCCTTTTTACTTGTCCTGCATTCACCATCGCTATGTTTGTCTTCTTGCGATGAGCTCTAAAAATGAACTCCTTTCCATCTTTGAAAATATGATATTTGTTTTCATGGCAATGAAAGATAGCTTTCCTGTCAAACAAGTAAGGACTTCCCAAGACAATTCCTGCTATATCAAAAGGTACCACATCAAGTTCAACTGTGTCAATAAAATGTGCAGTAATTGCAGAGTGCAATGTGCACTTTCTTGAAACTTGTAAATTTGCATCCTTGCAAATCCATCCAAGTGGATATGGCTTCAGATGTGGAATGGTCTCAAGTTTAAGCTGCTTGACCAAGTCTTCTGATATAAGGTTTGCTTGTGACCCACTATCAAAAAGTGTGTCAATCTTAGTATGTTTTGAAATCACCCTCCCATGAAACAGTTCAATTCTTTCTTCCTCGTTAGGAGCTTGTACATGACAGTTTGAGGTACTAGTGCTGGCTTGAATTTAAATTTCTTTTCCCTTCAAGTTTTTCAAACCCATGGCTGCAATTTTGGTTTCATCACCTGAATCATCCCCTAAATCTTGTGGTGTAGATGTAGTCGCAGTAGTTTTCTGTTTCCCTTTGGATTTGTTAAATTGAGGTCTTTTTTTCAGGATGTAATTTCCAACAGTTTTTCTCCTCATGGCCTGGTTTAGAATAGTGTTTACAGATCACTTTCTTACTCTCCTGTTTGACAGATGCATTCTTTTTGACCTTTCCCTTGGAGTTTTTCTCTTTGTTTTTCCCCTTGGCGGGCTTGTTTGTACCCTCTTCAAATGTGTTTTTTCCCCTTGCCTCTAAATGGGTAGCTTGGACACAAACCTCATCCAGGCTAGTAAGGTTAAACATCAAGATGGTGTGTCTAAGGTAGCTATGCAAGCCACCAATATATTTCAGCAAGGTTTCATGGGTCTGTAAATCTACCCCTAACAAAAGAGCTCTTCTCTTGAATTCTTGGGTGTAGTCTTGGACACTCTGAGCCTTAAGTTGTCTGAAATTTTTCCAGTTCATAATGGCTTTCTGCATGTGAGCAAGAGGATAAAATTGTTTTTTAATGGATAATAGAAAATTCAGTCCATGTTAAGGTAACCTTACTAAATTTCTTGATCTCCTCTTTGTTCTTGGCCTCCCACCAGACCAATGCTGCTCCATCCATTCTCAAAGAAGCTAACTGAATCTTTGTGGCATCATCATGCATATTCTGGATCCTCAAGTAAACTTCCAACTGCCTAATCCAATTGTCAAGCTTTTCTGCATTCACTTCACCATTAAACATAGGTAATTCGAATTTTACATCAAGCTTCAAAAAAGGACTTTTTCCAGAGGATCTATGCTTATGCACAGAAGAAGAAGACGAGGATGAAGAGGAAGGAGGTGACGATGGGGGTGGTGGATCACCATTACCTCCATGTCCTTTCTTGGAATGATTATCATCCTTCTTACCTCTTGAAGAGCCCTCTCCTTCATGTGTATGTTTGGACCCTTCCCCAACCCATTTATCATTTCTTTCTTGGTACAATATCCTCACCATTTCAGTGAGGTCCAAGAAAGCCTTTCTGAAGACTCTTTCTTCTTCTTTTGGATCCATGTCTGCAGGAATTTATCCTTCCTGTTCAGACATTCTTGAAGCTTCTGCTGAGACTCTTAAGGGTGAAAGTGAAGGTGGAGGTGGTGGCTCTCTGGCCCTCCTTAACTGAGGATTCTCTCGTTCTCTAGTCAACTGTCCTTCCCCTCTTTTAAGTTTCAACCTTGTAAGCATCAATACTTGCAAGACATTTAGAAGATCTTTGCACAAAAACAATCAAAAGACAACTACACCAGATATTGACTGAAAGAGCGTTTAACTACTTTACAATTATATAACAAGAGCATTTCGAAGGCTTCCTGGCTCATTTCAGGCTCTGTCTATAGCTTATTTGACTGCTTTAGATACAAAGAAACAACAACATAGCTCTGATACCAAGTTGATCTGAATTTGAAACTACTTGTAAATGGTTTGCAAGGTATTCAATTCAGTAACATACATGTTTAAAAGATGTCCATGTCTTGCAGTAAAAAAACAAATTAAAATTTCAGTTGTTCATGACCCATTTAAGTATAGCAAAATTATTCCTTTTACTATTTAACACACTAAAACGAATTTGTTCAGCAAAATAAATCAAACACAGATGCAAAAGAAGTTGATAAAGCAGTTCACCCCTCCTGGGCTACATCCGCTGGATCCAAGGCTTCCAAATGGGCCTGCCCTCGTTTTAATTAAATCCTCAAAATGAATATACAGCTGAATAAAAGCCTCTACAGGCAGAATAGATTGTAAAAGCGGATTCAGAACACTCGAATCCTTCAGGATTGACTACTGGTTCACCTCCAATGGGTACCTGCAACCCTATACAGCTCTCACAATACTGGGCCCTAGTGGCTCCTAGAACTTCCACGGCGCCAAAACCTCTGCAAATGACCTCAAATGGATGTAAAACTTGTGCCAATGGATTTAGAATGTCGAAGAGACCCAAAATAAAAAAAACATTCGTCCAAAACCGCCTTTCCTAGCCAAAGTTATGGCTATTTACTCCCAACTGCCAACTAGTCCTAAAAAAACTCTAGATAACTTTAGTTGGAGCCAGTTAGGCCCACGAAATATGGTGGGCCCGCCCATTTTGGCATCCTCCGCCAAACATGCCGCCCACTAAACCGCGGCTTAACTGTTTGTTGGATGGTGCATGTGACCAACATTAATGGACGACAATTTATCTCGGATTGCACGCCTGGACGATAGGTGTAACTATTAGTTGAACTGCACGTTAAACCGAGATTAACGCATGTAAACGGTCAGCGGTTATGCTTTATAGCCCAGGATTTTGGGCATGTTGTCATATGTATGGGGGCTGGCCCCCTTTGGGCCCCTCCCAAACCAAATACAACATTTAAATATCTGTAAATCCAAACTCATATCAAGACCTTGAGTTGTGGTGCGTTGGTAAGGCTTTGCAATTGGATATATGAGGTTGCGGGTTCAAACCACGGAGTTGCCATATAACTTTTAAACATGAGCCCATATGATGATGTAACCATGGGCCACATGGCGGCCTCTAGGCCTTCCATGTGGCATCCTGCCATTTGCAGCCCAAAAAGAATATTCCCTAGAATATTCCAAGGAATATTCTATGGAATATTCCTTTTTAATTTTTTTTTTGAAAAAAATTCAAAAATTAAGAGTCATTGGGCAATTTTGTTTTTGGCATAAATTCTGCATACGGAGACCATTTTTCGAACCGTTTGCGGCGACGGAATCAGTAGGATGAGCTCTATCCAGTCGTTCAAGTTTGAACAAGTTCTGAGCACTTTCATTTTTTGATCATTTTACGACACTTGGGACATGAGCCCCTGATCAAAGTAGAATTTTGTGTCATTTTATTGGAAATAGAAATTTGCCTAGAGATTACCAATTAATGTCAAAGAAGGAATATTCCACAAATACAAAGGGAGGTTAGGGAGCCTTACCCAAACTAGAGCAATAGAGATTGAATTCGTTAGTGGGTCAAAGTAGGGGAGCCATGGTTATAGAGAAAGCCCAACACTGCCCCAAAACCACATACTAGAATAAAAGATCAATGCTCTATCATTAACTTTATCAAATAAAAAAACAAAAAAACCTGGAGGGTAGATATTCAAATGATCGGATATTAAGGGCTTACATTGCTCATAAATCCAAGAGTGGAGATCAACAAGCCTCATCCACAAGCCATTAAACCTGCAAACCAAACCAGCTTCCTTAAAACCACAGGGGCTTCACTGAGAGAGCAATACCATACCATGTGGGTTCATATTAGGGGATATATATTGAGGAAAATATGACACAATATATTGAGCATATAATAGGGGGTAAAGGGTTTAAATATTGGTGAGTATAAAAAATGCAGCTCTAAGTTAATGAAAAGATATAAAGGGGTATAAAAAATGCTAATGAGAAATGGAAACCTACAATATCTAGTGAAACTAGGGGTTTTTTAAATTAGGTAGATGTATTAGGTTGGTATTGGTAGGGGGTTAAATAATGTGATTTTTAGAAGTACTTTCCAATATGTAGTCAAATTAAGGGTATTTTTTAGTATGCCATGAACGCACATGCTATGTTAGAGGTTCATTGAGTGAATCCCCCGTGCTTAAAACATTTGACCTCACTGATGGCTTTAGCCATCAATGCAACTTTAATCAATGTTTCTTCATGAATAAATAATCCAAAAACAAAGGAGCAAAAACTTGATTCCATAATATCACAAAAGGGAGGAAGAACCATAGATTTCATGGCACCCACAGAAGTGTCACCAGAGACAAGATTCGAATCTGAACCCACCATTGAGGAAGCTAGGGGCGTAACATAGGAAGAGGCAACACACTTAGTACCAATGGATCCTAAAGCTAGAAGAAAGCTTGCCACCCAAGAATACTGAAATTCCTTTTTAACCATCTTGCAAGCCATTATGGAAGGAAAGATTGTTGCAACATCCGAAACACAAAAGGACATATTACCTACCACATATAATGTTGAAGCCTAAACAACAAAAAAGAAATAATCAAAGGGATAACTCCATTGCACTTTGACCTGAGCAACGATTCGATTATGGAGCACTGTCTCTCTCTAATCCAGAATATGGAGTGGCTCTGGTAGGAAATCTCCCTCGGGTTCCACCTATATCACATTCTAGTCAACCACATGAGAATTGTCATGGACATATTTAAGGATACATGAAATACATTTTGCAATTTAATATGATTGGCCAGGGCTAGCTGGTAAGCTACTGACCCAATTTTGTCCAAGATTTCAAAAGGTCCATAGTAACGTGGTGCCAATTTGGCACAATTTCCAATTTTTAAAGTGCTTTTCCTGGGTTTTACGCACAAAAATACATGGTCCCTAATGTTGAATTTCTCATGTACCCTTTTCTTGTATGCATAACTCTTTTGTTAGTCTTGAGCTTCTTTGATATTTTGGCATATCTTTCGCACCATATGCTCCATCTCCTGTAATGCATATGGTCCCAATATGAGTTTATCTTATATTTGGTTCCAACTAAGGGGTGTATGAAATTTCCTGCCACACATGCTTCGAAATGACTCACTTTAATAGTAGCTTGATAGTTATTGTTGTAGGAAAACTCTACTAAGTGCATAAAATCTTCTCATTTGGTGGGATAGTCATAACATACATTATTAATATATCTTCAAGAATATGATTTGTCTATTTTGTTTGGTCATCAATTTGTGGGTGACATGCGATGTTGAAATTCAACTGTGTACCCATGCCCCCAAATAGTTTCTTCGAGAACTTGGAGATAAATTTAGCGTCTCTATCTGATACAATTACTTTAGGTACCCCATGTGGACGAAAGATGTGTTTCATAACAATACTAGCAATTTGAGCAGTCCCAAAGGTGGATTGTACTGGTATAAAGTGTGTAGCCTTAGCTAAAACATCTACTACCACCATGATAGAGTCAGGCTAATGTTTTGTCCGTGGTAGTCTAGTAATAAAGTCTATTGAAATGATTTCCCACCTACACTCAGGTACAAGTAGGGGGTTCAGCAACCCAGCTAGATGTTGTTGTTCTACTTTAACCTACTGGCATTCCATGCATTTCGTTAAATATCCTGCCACATCTCTTTTCATATGTGGCCAAAATAAATTATTTTTTAGTGCAGCGAAAATTTTATGGTATCTAGGATGGCCTGCATAAGGTCTCTTGAGATATTCATCTAGTATTGTTTGGTTCAATGTAATCACATTGGGAATACATTTCAGTCTGTGAGCAATTTTTTTGTAGTCTTTGCATATCTTGGAATTTCCTTTCGCTATAATTTCTTATGAAGTTCTTGATACTGAGTGTCTTGTGGTATTAACTACTTAACTTGTTCTATAATATTTGTACTTACTTTACTAATGGACACTCCCAACACCATATGTGGATGTCTGCTCAGAGCATCAGCGAGTTTGTTTTCCTTCCCTTTGATATCTTTTATTTCAAAATTGAAGTCATCGAGGAATGCCAACCACCCTCGATTCCCTTGAATTTATGTCGGATTGGCTAAAAAAATATTTTATATTGATGTGATTAGACACCAAAGTAAACTTTTTCCCCAAAAGGTAGTGTCTCCATATTTTGAGCGCATGTATTACCGTTGCTAGTTCCAAATAGTACAATGCATAGTTTTGTTCATGTAATTTCAACTTTTGGGACTCATAGGTTGTTACTAGATTGTCTTCCTTTAATACTCCTCCAAGACCATCCAAAGAGGCATTTGTACATACCATGAATTATTTATTAGGTTCTGTAATTTTTAGTATAGGAGTTGTGGTTGATAATTGTTTTAGCTTATCAAATCTTTATTAACTCTTGGTCATCTATTCAAATTTTACACCCTTTTTCTACAGAGAGGTGACAGGATATGGGAGTTTAGAAAAGGTTTCTATAAATATATGATATTATCCGACAATTCCCATAAATGAACGTACCGCTGATATGTCCTATGGTGTAGGCCAATTCATGATGGCCTTAACCTTCTATGGATCCACAACCAATCCTTTAGAAATAATATGCCCCAAATATTGTATCTTGTCATTGTAAAACTCACACTTACTAAGTTTGGCATACAATTGATGCTCCCTTAAGGTTTGCAGCACTATCCTCAAATGCTCCTTGTGTTCCTGCTGATTCCTTGAATATATTAAAATATCATCTATAAATACTAGTACAAACTTATCAAGGTAGGGATGAAGTATGTTATTCATTAGCCACATGAAAGTTGCTGGTGTGTTTGTGAGACTGGAAGGTAAGACCAAAAACTCATAATGATTGTATCTAGTTCTAAAGGTTGTCTTATATATATCCTCATTTTTTACACGTAATTGGTGATAGCTAGTTCTTAAGTCACTTTTTGAGAATATGGTGGCCTCTCTCACCTGATCGAACAAATCATGTTTTCGAGGCAATGGGTATTTGTTTTTTATTGTTAACTTGTTCAACTAATGATAATCAATACACATTTTAAGGGTGTTGTCCTTTTTCTTGACAAATAGTACCGATGTCCCCCCATGGTGAGACATTAGGCCTGATATACCCCTTATTCAACGACTCCTATAATTGCAATTTTAATTCCAGTAATTCTAGTGCACTCATCCTATACAGTGCTCTAGAAATCGAAGTTACACCCAACACCAAGTCAATGGTGAAATCTATATCTCTATGAGGGGGTAATCCCAAAATTTCTTTCGGAAAGACATCTTGAAACTCTCTAATAACATGTAGATTGTTCAATTTTTCTTTCTCAATTCATTGTTCTCTAGTTTCCACCTATACCATATACAAATAAAACCCTTTCCTAGCACTTCTTTTTAGCTGTAATGCTGTAATTTTTGAAATTGATGCTTGTTTTGATTCCCCTTGGTTATCCAAATCTATCCGCCCCAACCTACACATTGGATTGTTTTCTCTAGGAAGTTTATAACAACGCCCTATTTTTCTAACCAATACATGCCTATTAGCACATCATAAGACCTGAAACAAAGAATATTTAAATATGTTGTTGTAGGATAAGCATTTAAATTAATAATGTATTGTTTAATTTGACTTGTGACCCTTCTATTAGCGCCTCTTGCAAGTTAGACTAGCCAAGCATTATTGGAATTCAGTTTTTAAATTACATTTTTCTACAAGTTGGGTGTTGATATAACTTAGACTAGGCCTGGGTCAATTAAAACACACACAACTTGGTTCAGTATAGTACCTTCGATTTCAATCATGGCAGATTGATGCTTGACTTGCTTGTCTTCCAAAGGTGCACTTATTCTAGGAATGTTCCTAGCAATATCATTCACTACCGTTGCCTCTAGGATTGTGTGAATATTCTGAATAGATCTGGGGTTATGTGGGAAATATATTAGCAGGTGTGACTCACCACAACCCCAACATTTTAATGGTTCCCAATCTTTTGCACACTATTCTTCTTATTGTTCAGATATGTGGGTTTGGATCCCGTGTAACACTGTGCTGGTGGAGGTGCATTTCCTTTGGAAAACTTCTTCCTTTGATGATCCTTACCAAAATTCCTAAGGTAAGAGGGCTTCTGCCTTTAAAATTCCCTCCCGCTTTCTCTTATCCTTATTTTTCCATGCCTTTCCACCCTCATTTCTGTTCTTGAATTGTTGATAGCACAACCTAGCAGCCCTCACTCCTTCATCCATGCTTTTAGGCCGATCAAACTCGATTATCTCTTTATAAGAGGCGGGCAAAAAATTTAGAAAACATTGTATTTTTTAATTTTCTTCTTTAAGATAAGGTACATATCACAACAGATTGGTAAAATTTGCTGCGAATTCTTCTATGGATAGTTTCCCTAGCTTTAATTCATGGAATTCCTTGACATGTTCATCATAGTGGTGCTCACTAAGATAACAAGACATATATTGTTTTTGAAATTCCTCCCAAGTTACTGTCTTTTCTTCTAGTAGATGTACATTTTTTACCTCCTCCCACCACAAGGTAGCTTTACCTTGCAACTAATAGATGGTGAGCCAAGCCTTCAAATTACTCTCATATTCGTACACCTGGAAATATTTAATCATATTTAGTAGCCAAGCCTCTACACCCTCTTATTTTTCCCCATCAAAAGTAGGGGGCTTAATCTTCCCGAACTCGCCATGTGACCTTATTCTTTCTAATTTTTCATATTTTGTTTCACCTTTTTTCCTCTTTTGTCCTTCTGGCTCAGTATTTCTATGGCTGGATTTTTCTATCCATTCTTTGATCACTCTCTCCTGCTTTGCACTAGTCCTCAATAATTGCTTATTACTACTTCGAAGTCATACTATTTCTTGTTGCGGATTCTTCACTATATCAACCAGTTGAGAGGGGAGGGAAGTGCTACCTTCCCCCAATTCAACATACAAATCCCTGCCTCCGATATTTGTTGGAGGAGAGCTTTCCGTCATTCGATTGTAGTTTAATCCACCTAAGTACCTTATGAACCATACAATCTCTATCAGTAGCTTATATTATTTATTATTATTATTTTTTCTAGGATGGTGCCTTTAAGGCCCAGTGTGGTAACTAGAGCTATGATACCATTTGTCACATACCTAATTTAATACATTACAGAATTGTATGTTTATCACATGTACCAAGTGATTTTTTTTCTTTTCACATACATTAATAGAGTAATTCTCAATTTTGCTATCAACCAAAGTGAAAATGAAAATAGAACAAAGTATACTAGTTTCGTTACATCATATCCCACATAGCCTATACTTACATTAAGATTGAGTTTAGAATGTAAATCTTAATCAAAGGAGCCTTGTTCCATTTTCCAACCTTCCCATACTATGTGTTATAAGTCATATTTATCTAATTTAGGTATTACAATTGCTAACCCTGTATTTACAATCCAACCCATTAAGCCTAAGGCTAGAGCGCGACCATGACTTAATAGTCGGAGTTAAGGGTAAATGTTAAAAATTCTCACCACGTTCTCCCAGTGGCAGTACCAACTCCCAAATCCACCACTCATCTTTTTACACCTCCGCTTTCGTCACATGGCCTTCACGCCCGTCACTGACATGTTAGATTTTCGAGGGAGAGGACTGGAATTTAACAGTGTAAATCTTATCTAAGTAGATCTACGACCTTCCTTGGTTTGAAATGACCCTAACCCTAACTCTTGCCCTCTTTGGCTAATTCTCCAACGCCCTATTGGAGACCATTGTCATCTCATGTAATTATCTACCTTTTTAACCTTCTCCCGTTTTCTTTTCCATGATTGTTTCGAACATTATGCATAAGGGTTTGTTGTTACTCTGTGTCATATGTTTATTCTTCGAATATGGTGGCCATCTTTCCTCTTGGGGCCTTAAAGCCCTCAAACCATGTTGCACATTTTGTCTAAGTTGTCAACCCTTGTTTCCTCATTGGCATTGGCTATGACGATTAACTCTTTTGTCAACTTGCTTGGTGGTTTCTTGGAGTTAATACACATTTGCCTCCTCTTTTTGGCCAGTTACATGCTCAGAAGACTCATGCTGCGAGAGAAGGGTTTCGCCGACTAGAAACCAATAAGGGTAGGTTATGTTTCTCGATGCCATCAAACTATACACTTAACTTGTTTTTTTATAACCTTTCCTTCTTTAAACAAGATTTTCGGACATGATTTTAATTCGTGTTTATGGCCTCGAGTAACCGGCAAGTACCCAGTTTGGAAATTGATTATGTACCCAGTTTGGAAATCACTTATGTATAGGTAATTTCTTACTATTTTTGTTTTTGTTTTTTTCTGGGTTCATTCCTTTCGCCAGTTTTACCCTTGCCTATATCCTAATTCCCTTACTTGCCTTGATTTTGTGACATGTATTTATTTTTGGTTAAATTTCCCTTGTTGTGGCTTCTCTTGGAACTTGGCATGGAGTCTTCTCACCTTCTCTCTACTTTGCCATAGGTGGGTACCTCCTGGATTGATCTCTCCAGGGTGTCTGTATTTGTTTGGATGTCCCTTTGTGTTGTGCTTTGGTCGCCCTGGAACCAAACTTCGGCTAGGAAAACTACCCATGTGCACCTCTGAAATTCTATTTAGTGTGACACTTCGTCACGGGAAGTTTTTATGTTTGTAGGGTGTAAATAATAGAACTTCAACACAAGAGATGTTATGATTGGCTTAAGAGAGAGGGTGAAAGTATCGACCCCCCTCCTTGTAACTTTTGTTTACTCGGTTCATTAAATTTTGTCTTGTAATTGACTAGCTGTTCAAAATTTTAAATATTATTCATGCTCTTTAAAATGATAGTACAATGTTCCTTTTCTTCTGGTTCTAGCTACACAAACTTTCACAATTTTAAATTTTGTTTATGTTCTTTGAAATTATAATTTGGTGTTGCTTCACTTCTGGTTCCATCTACACAAATTGTCACAATTTTAAATGTTGTTTCTATTCTTTAAAATGATAACTCGATGTTGCGTTACTTATGGTTCCAGCTACACAAAATGTCACAATTTTAAATGTTGTTTTTTCTTTAAAATGATAATTCGATGTTGCTTTAGTTCTAGTTCCAGCTACAAAACTGTCAAAATTTTATGGTGGCGCTATAATTGTTCCCAGATTTTGTTATCCTTCTACTCTAATGGTTAATCGATGTAAGATTTTACTATGATCTTATATACGTCAAGTCTTTCGTTTTAATACAGTAATGGTAATATTGATAAAGGTTCCATGATTGTTATTTAAGTTCTTGGTTCCATGCAAGGATTTGGAGTTATGCCTTTACATCCTAGTTGTTTTCCCGAAGTGAACTGGGCACAAGCAGAGGATCCCTACTTTAGGTATATCGCTCAGATTACTCAATTTATTGTCTTCATTTGCATGTACTTTGAATAAGCCAACTTCTTCCCTTTACATTTTCTATGTGTTCCTGGTCTCTGTTTATTTTGAAATTACAGTCTCAATTTCTACTTAACCACTGAATGGTCTTCACTTCTGCTAGCATTCCTAATGCCCACATCAGAAGTAAAGTACTCCAGGCCAAATTACCCTTAGTCATTTTGGAAATTGACTCTTTAGGAATTTCTATGGTTCTCATAATCATTTTAGATCACATTCCGTATAACTTGTACTACATATGAATTTCCCTATCTTACTTAGTTTTCAAATAAATTCAATATTCCACAAAAAATATTGCAAAAATAAATATTCATAAAGGGGAATGATATACTGCTTCCATTTGAATATTCTGCTATCTAGAAGTCTATAGGATTATTCTATAAGATTAGTGTTTGCAAATGAAGGATTTGATTCTTTTCCAACACCTACGGCAATTAGTACACTTCTGAGGTAATGTTCATTTTTATTCAGAGTATCCTAAGCAAGTATGTTTTTTTCCTAAATTTAATTAGTTTAGGTTTCTCTCTTGAAAAATAATTTGAGCTTGTTTATGTTATCGCAATTTTTTGACAGCCTCTACCCTATGACCTTGAATTTAATTCTGTAACAAAGGTCTCACCTCCAACTAAATCACTACTTCCTTAGACAATCAACTCGTGTCACTTTGTAGTGGGAGGGGGAGGCCTACAGGGGATCACCTCCTTACTTTTTTTTTCCTTAGATCTACTCTTCTACATAAATCTCATCTACGTAGGGTTTATTCAGTGTTAATCTATCTACCGAAGTGGGAAATAAACTTTAATTTCCTGCGCCCTACCTCAACCATAATGGGTATGGCATATCCTTCCTATTCACAAGAAGGGTCTTTATCCTCACACCCAAAATTTTATGCCGTGGATAGACTCTCCACTGGGTACTCTAACTAATCCATACACCAAGTAAGTAATAGGTGTAATACCAATAGTTTGAAAATTTTTTGTGTATAAGTCATCGTGAAAGTCAAAAAAATAGTTTGTTGTAATCCACCTTGCAATTCATTCAATTCACAACTATTGCAACCAAACTTCCGAAATATTCAGTTGATAAATATAAAGAAAAGACACGAATATAAATATTCATTTTTCAATTCCTTTATGCATATTTTATGTGTACACAGAACTAATGCCAACTTTCGATATCTAGCTCATTTATGGTAACCATAGCGACATTTCACCCATCAAATCATTATGTTCACCAACATATAAATACTGCACTCATAAACTGACCCATGTCGACATCATACAACTATAATTAATCTCTTTTCAAAACTCCAACTGTATATGTTGTAGCGGATACAACCACCCTCCAAAAATTTTCCTCAGCATTGTTTTGGAGCCTCCCTACCAACCTTTCATAGTAGCATGTCTTGCTTCATCAAGTACACAAGATTTAGTGACTTTGTTACAGAGTAACATCCTGTTCATCAAAGTTTGTTGCATTCCCATCACAGATTGTTTCTCCAGACTTGGTCCAGCTGCAGGCTGAGTAGCTCCTTCAAGAAATTGCACAATTCAGGAGGGCAACCGGCCTTCCCTCCAAAAAGTGCACAATTTTGTCTAGCAGCCTGCTCGGCTCCAGAATTGTGCAAATCTGTCAGTCAAGTTTCATTGAGAAAATTGCGCAATTCCTCCCAGTAAGGCTGCTCAGCCCAAGAATCGCGCAATCCTGGGTAGCAATCAGCTGCTCTGCCTAGAAATTCTGCAAATCTCCTAGGTAGCCAGCCCAGATCCCTCCCAGAAATGCACATTTTTTCCTCCCAGCTGAGCAGACTGTTGCATGTGCAGTTGAGTTGATCAGTTCCACCGGCGACCAAGAAAACTTGACTTGCATGCATGGTCTGCTTTTTCCTAGAATAGAAAAGGCAACATGAAAAAATCATCCCTAGATTTTAGGGGGCTATTTTTAGCAGATGGAGGTTACATGCAAAGATCATTTTAGAATCTTTCTTCTAAGTGTCAATTTTTCCTAGATTTGTGGCATGCACGTCATGAGCTTCAAACTTATTTATTCGATGCTTCAGAGCTCATTTCTTCACATCGATCTTAGATCTTTGACATCCCACAGCACATCCAGGACTCTTTGACACATCCAGCTTAACTATTCATGGCTAAGTGGTCTTAACTTGTCTTTTGCAGCATTTTTGTCGCTTTTTGTGTTTTCACTTGTTTTGGTATTGTTTTCTTGATTTATGTGAATGATTTCTGTCATTTACATGCATACTAGCTTGTACTAGCATTGTTTTAGTTTTCGTTAGCATCTCATTGTTGTCTCATGCATGAAACTATTTTGCATGAATGGTCACTGATCCGGCAACTCGCTTCACCCACATGCATGTTGTTTAATTTTCTGAATCTTTCATTCATATTTTGCATGCACGATTAATCACTCCTACTTAAAATTAATATCTCCATGCATTCGCAATCACATTTTGTTTTAGTTGCTCATCGGCGGGTCTGGGAAGCCTTAGCTCGGACTTTGACTCACCAAGGCAACATTGCCCAATCCTGAGAGGGAAGGCTCTATCTTCCCCTCAGGAAATGCACATTTCTACCTTTAGGTTTCCCTATAGGTTATGTGAAGGGAATTACCCCATTCACCTTTGTCCCTATCTAGGTGAAGCCAAAAAAGTGTTGGATAACCGTCCTGCTTCACCGCAATGACTTCCATCTGGTTACAGGAAACTCTCCCTAAGTCCTTCACTTGTTGATGAATTGACTGACCAAAATCAACCATCAGTCAAACCCACTCTCTCTGAAAGTGAATCATATGAGTCTATACCTGACCCAAATCAACAGGTCGAGGTAACAGTTTACCCGATTTCATCTTCAGTAAATCGTACCTTTCCCGAAGAGAGTGAATATGATACCACTCAAGTTCTTTTTGTTTTTTTATATTCAAATGAGTTTGGGGGCAATTTGATTGTTCCATCAAGATAGGAGGAAAATCATCCCATTCTCGTAACTCAAGGGGTTAATTCCCTCGTTTCTATGATACCCCCTCCAAGTAGTCTGGTCACTTCCTTTGATTGGAATCGACTGGCAGGATTTTATCTTCCTTCTTATGTGCCTTTCCAGATCATAGTACAGGTTTGTAATATGATTGTATCGGGCAATATTATAGATGAAGGTGCATCTGTGAGTATCATTTCCTCAACTTCTTAGCAAGCGCTAGGTTCACCGCCGCTTATGCCTGTTACCTAGAATCTGTTGGATTTTAACAGAGGAACCAGTCAACCATTAGGGATCCTTCCTCAGTTTCCTATTACTTTGGGAGGAAAAATCGTTTATTTGAATGTGATGGTAGTCCCAACCCCTTTATATTACAATTTACTTCTAGGGAACAATTATGTTTATGACATGGGAGCTATTGTTTCCACACTCTTTCAAGTGATGTGTTTCTTGAATGAAAGAAAAATTGTCATAATTGACCAACTTTCATTTCTCGGTCCAAATATGGCTTCTAGTCAACCATCTTCCCTAAATGGTCCTTTTGTACCAATGGTATCTTCCCCACCACAGGTCAATTATGTGGCAACCTGTTCCATACCTACATCAACTGACGATCAATTCAGTGATGCTGTACATCATGTACTGGGGGCATTGGAACCAGAACTCTCCTTCATGACCTCTTATGAGTTGTGATTGAAGAACACGAGGACAGTTCCTTGTCTTTCGTCAACCTCATTAGAAAAAGAAACCAAGGATATGAAGAGAGTTCTTTTACTGTGTCAACCTCATTAAAAAATGAAACAGCTCCTGCGAGCATAGTTCCTTGTCTTGTGTCAAGCTCGTTAAAAATGAAACAAGGGATATGAGCATAGTTCCTTGTCTTGTGTCAAGCTCGTTAAAAAATGAAACAATGAATCTAAGAAAAGTTCCTCGTCTTGTTTCAAGCTCATTAAAAAATGAAACAAGGTCCCCTGGAGCAAAGTTCCAAGTTGAGTCTTTGAGTAGATCTCGTAAAATCCCAGTCGAGTCTTTCACTTGATCTCGTAAATGAACATTCATTCAATCCACTTGATAGCCATGAATAGTCTACTTAGGTGAATGTAATGAAGCTTGGGGGCATGCACCTAGTGGTAAAGTTAAGTTTCCCTATAGGTTATGTGAAGGGAAACACCCCATTCACCTTTGTCCCTGTTTGGACGAAGCCAAAAAGGTGTTGGATAACTGTCCTGCTTCACCGCAACGACTTCCATCTGGTTACATGAGACTCTCCCTTTCATCATGCTGGGGGCATGTAAACCAATCTCAAGCATATTTCTTCACTTCAAGCTTGTGTAAAAATGAAACTGAATCCAAGCATAGTTTTTCTTTTCAAGCTTGTGTAAAAATGAAACTGAATCCAAGCATAGTTTTTCATTTCAAGCTTATGTAAAAATGAAACTAAATCCAAGCATAGTTCCCTATGGTTCAAGCTTGTGTAAAAATGAACCCATCTCCATTTTTAACCCTTGTGATTGCCATTCTATAAGCCTTTTTCATTAGATGAGCCTTGTTTGTTTTCATCCCATCACCACCATCCCTTTGGCCGATCATACGTTTTCCCTCGGTTGTTTTACCCTTTTTTGAGGAACAGTTGCAATGAGTGGTATTATTAGCTAGCCTCTTCACATAAATCAACATGTTTTGAGAAGTTCCAACATCACCAGAACTAGTTTCTATCCTAGACACCATTCATTCCTCAAAATGGAGTCCTCCTTAAGCTCTTTTTAGACTCTCGAAATATGAAAAGATTGTCGAGCGCTTGTCCTTTTCAGCTTGTTAACGGATTGTAAACGACATCTATGTTGTATTATTTTATGCTTTTTCGGGCTTAAGAGATTAATTTACGAAAAATAACTTGTGGACTTTAGTTTTTGTCCCTTTTCAAACTCTCTAAATATGAAAAGGACTAAGTTATCTTTGTTGTTAAACTCATTAAAACATAAAATAGCAACAAACTTGTCCATCCAGACAAGACCGAGTTTCACCTTCGCTAGACTTGTTAAAACATCAAATAGCGATGGATTCACCCAAAGGGTAGAATTATACAACAAGCATATGTTATCCTCCTCAAGCTTGATAAAAATAAAGAGGTATTGGTCAGCAATGACTGGGGAAAATGGGAAAAAGGGGAAAACCACTTTATGGTAGTAGGTCGCTCTTGAACATGACACATTCGCTCCATCACCGTGACTATTTGGGTTGGGTTATCTCCTTGACGGTTATCATACCTATGGTCTATCACACCATCCATCACTTTTGGTTTAGGGTCAATTTTGCTAATTCATTCAGACTATTTGGGTTGGGGTTATCTGCTTGATGGTTATCATACCTATGGTCTATCACACCATCCATTACTTTGGTTTTGGGTCAATGCTTCCAATTCATTTAGTGTCACCGATATGTTCAAGATAAGTCATCCATTACAATACCATAAAGCTTCATCTTCATGATTGCCATTCTTGAATTTTGTGTCGTCAGTCAAATTCCATCTCCAAAATCACTACACTCGTTTAGTGTTGTTGATGTGGGATACATCAAGGCCCTCATGCGATGAGTCACTTCTTGTTGACATCAGCACATTATCCAAGAAGCTAACTTAGAAACACCCATTCAGTACCTTGAGGCTTGCATGCCTCAATGGAAGGTTTCTCGCTTCCGGCGATAGGCATACATCAAAGGCCTTCGACTGAAAGACTTTATATGGTGTTCAACATCAAATCATCCATTCACACAATGCAAAATGTATTGCAGTACCTTGAGGATCATTATCATTATCGGTGATTTCTCTTGCATCTCTTAAGGGCTTACATCATTGGCTGGTAATCAGATGGTGTCTTCCCATGTTCGACTTCAGATCAAATATTCACATGGTTAGACTCGTACTTGAGTGAATGGTTGAACGAGATTGAAGACCCCGGATCTAGTTTCATCCATCCCGGCTGTGATTTCAGGAGTACTAAATCATATGTACAATGGCTTTACATTGATGTTCATTTTGATCATGGGTCTATATCTATAGATGATTGTTTATGTACATGTAATGAAAGTTTATAAGCTAAGCATGGGTATGCTTTCCCTCAGTAATTCATGTAAAATCAAATATCATGATATATGTATTGTAATTGATGTGGTTCACCTTCCACTTTGATACCTCCTTATCACATTGTAAAGCATTTCATTCGACATTGGCACTTTTCCGACTTCATTCTTTAGGGGGCAGTTGTTACAGATCCATTTGGGAACATAAATCCCAACATTCAAATCAATGTTTTAGGGCTCATCAAACCCTAATTTTAGTTGCTTCATGCCCTAAACAAGTCACCCATTTGAATGCCTCCTTCCTAGATAGTTTCATGACTTGAAGACATCCAGAAATAGCCTCTAGAGGGACCAGTGTAGGTAAGCCCTTATGAAGGTGCGTTGCAGGGCAGAAGTCCACTGCTAGGGTACTCTGCAAAGCACTTAGGCTTTCTTTCACTTGCACTGGGCTAGAATGAGCGAAATTCACATAGGGTTTGGGGAATATTATTATCTTTTGGAGTCATCTAGAAGGTTCCCTCACCTATCAACTCCTATGAGCTCGAAAATGGATGAGGAATGACTTAAGGTGCATCCTATCCTCTTATCCCTTCCTCCATGGAACTAATTCTAAGTATGGAATGCCATTCAATGCTACCATTAATGACAAAACCTCCTTCATCTTCGTATAAATTGACTACTCATCTAAGCGATCGAGGGTTGGATTATGTTGAATTGCAAGGAGATAATTTTCCTATGAGATTTGGCTTTGAAGCAAGTATTTTAATGCTACAAGTTTGTCATGATTTTGTTGTGATGTGGATGGGATCCAAGCTGGAGGAATGGCTTTGAATCAGACACCAATGGTTGTAATTCCTTCTTCTATCTAATAAAGTGTTTGAACCTTTTTCCCATATTTTTTTGTTGTTTCATAATGCTTATGTGTGTGAATTGTATCTGGTTCCTTTCACTTATATTCAATAGGTTGTATGCTTTGATATGTTTTTGTCTTTTGTTGTGTTTATAGGGTACTTCTCAAGCAGATTAAGCACGGGAAGGAGCGACGAAATTGATACAAGGGAGACAAGAGGAAAGTGGAACTATAGGTAGGTCTTCTATATTCTCATCTTATCTATTTCTATCGGAAAATTCTAAAACACGTTAAACTGTTGTTCTAGATACAACTACTTATCTAGGGAATTAGTATTTATCTGTAGATACTAAATTCTCCAAAACAAGGTGGTGGTTCTTCCACTTTCTCATACATTTCTCCTTCATCGGTCATTTTCTAGGCCATTGAAGGTTGTCATGGTGATGGTGTTAGAAGCTTGCTACCCTGTTACTTAACAATCATATGTCCTTAGCCCCTATTTCCTCAAATTTATTTCTAGATCCTTGTTAAGATTCTCTGTGGGCATTCGCTACTCCTTGGGGTCTACTCCACAAATTTGGTATGGGACCTCAAATATTCCCTAGAGCTCATGATGGGTATTCCCTCCTCCATGAAACACCTACTTTTTGAAGGTAAGAAATTGAATGATTCTTCCCATCTTCCATTCTATACTATTGGTAAAGATGCCACTATTTTTATGTCCCTTCATTTACAAGGGGAGGCTATGGGAAAGTCTTCCTCCTCTAAAGATTTTTGTTATAATGATGTTGTGACTTACCCATTCTTATACCACCCTAAATGGAACTCAATCCTAGGTGGCTCCTTGGCCCTTTTTGGTAAAAAAATATGAGGAAGTTCCATTCGTATAATTCTCTCACTCTGACCTTGAAGAACTACACGAGGTTTGTCCAAAGTTAGCGCTAATATATTGTTTCAATGGTTTATGTATGTACTCAACCGATCTTTACAAATGGATCCATTACTCATGGAACAAGAGTTACAAGGTTATCTTTTGCTCCAAATTCTTTTTCATTGTGTTGTTTGCTTAAGTGGAAAACTATCATAAAGTTTTATCTAAAGGGATTTGGTTCTAGGGCATTGCTACATTGTTCCTAACTCCTTGGTTTTGATATTTTGACCCTTCTACAACAGTCATTATCAAGATGCCAATATGTGATCCGGACTTATGCAAGAATGCAACAAAATACAGATATACACATAACCATGGAGATGCAGTAGAAATAAAACTTCATTTCATTAATATCAAAGAACTTAAATATGCTTACATACATAAATGGAAATAAACTAGCTCGGGTGATGGTAGCTTATCTCTAAGAATACATGTCGTGGCTACATGCCTCTGAACTATGTTACAATGAGGCTCAAGGGCCTTTTTATTATGGTACAACAAGGGAAAAATGTAGAAAACAAAAACACTAACCCTAGGAGATGGAACTCAAAGAGTTTGTGGGCCCCGTTGGGGTTATTTGGGCAACCAACATCTTGGGGTCGTAACTTGGTCATACTATCTCTGTTTGGTGCGTATGATACCTCATTGGAAATATCTCTCCAAGTAATAAAAGATTTACCATAGAATCCTACTTATAACAATGGTCCTACTGCGAATGTCAAAATTTGTTATGTAGGGGGTCAAAACTATTTCGGAAGTTCAGGACCCGAGAAACTACTAAAAATAGTAAGTTATCCTATACATAAGGAAACAAATGAAACTAGTTGGAGGTCTAGGTGAAATAGTTAGTGATGAGCCCCAAAAATGTACAATTATTTGGGCTCATTCAACTTCCTAATTTGGCTTAGTCCACCATTCTCATTTGTTTATTGCATGTTTTTGATTATTTTTATGTTAATAGAGTGAATTTGGTTAGTCATTATGCCAACAAGTCTAATGGGTGCTTTGTGTAGCCTTGTTGGTCAACTTGGAGACAAAATTGAAGGTCTTAATGAGCACTTGGCAGCCAAATTCGTGGGAGAACAAGCTAGAGGATTTGTAGGAAGGTGTCCCCCTCATTTATGGGTCCTTCCCTCGAATTCTCCACCATCAACTCGGAGTTCA
>APFE030640074.1:11833-50575 GCA_000404065.3 Pinus taeda
TTTAATTTATGTTTTGTTATTTTTTTTTTAACCTTTTTTTTGTTTTGTGTTTTTTCATTGTTTTAATTTTTTTATTTTATTTTATGTTTTCATTATTCTTTTGAAATTTTAATGTTTTCGGTGTCATGATAAAATATTTTACACCATTATTTCGAAATGTTGAAATTTTACCTTTGAAAAAAAAAGTGTTATCTTAACGTCAACACTTTTCGTTTTGAGGGTGTTTTTTGGACAATTTTTGCACAAAAAATTGGTTTTCACTGCCATTTTTAAAACATGTTGAAAATTTACCCTAGAAAAAAATGTGTTATTCCAGCATCAACACTTTTCATTTTTAGCATTATTTTTGATGTTTTTACGGGGTTTTTTTGCAAGAGTTCCCATTTCAAAGTTTACATTGTTCATACCTCTGATATAATCTCCCAAGTGACTTGCCACTATGTCTTCCTCTTCCATGTGATTCTAATAGGCTAATCTGTCCTCCTTCATCGTTCTACTCTTTATAAAGGTCCTCACATCTTGTTGTTAGCTTCACATTTAACACACTTTGTTGGACAAGGAATCCTTCTGTTCCCCTTTCCTGACAACTACCCCCTATTCATATTGTTCTTTTATAACTTCACTTCTTTTGGAGGAAACGTTTGTTGCTGCTTTGCAAATGATTCATGGTGCTTTACAAATGTTGCAATTAGAGGCATGTCTTGCCCAAACTGGTTTAGTCATTTTTCCTTGTCATATTTAAATACCACTAACCTAACAAAAATATTCTTTGGCCTTGTAGGATATCGTGTATTGTTCCCTACTAGAGGTGCATGCCTTTAACTTTTCTCTTTATTTCATTGCTTTTTTTACATGTTGACATGTATGCATTTAAACTTTTCCTATCCTTAGGAAATTGGTTTAACGTTTCTTTTCCCCTATTATGGAAGTTTTTCCTTTATGGTTGTTATCTATTATTTACTTACAGTATGTATGTTTGTTATCTACTCGTGTTACATGTTATCTTGAAACACATCGTATTCCCTTCTTTGTACCCTCTATTTTCCTTTTCGTTTTTTTCCCTAAAATACAACACACTATTTTAATTTTTACTATAGTCAGCCATTTGCTCTCGGATAAACAATGTAGCCTATTTTTTTCCACTACTCTTAATTGCCTACCTCCATAGATCCATTTCATCTCAAAAGTTGCAAGGTCACTTGAATACGATGCAAAATTGTCATTTCCATCACGCTAGAAAGACACTTTACTTTACACACAAAAACCATAATCAAAACAATGCTTCCTACTTTCCCTTGCTACTACTACACCTCTTTGTTTGAACAAGCCCTCAATGTTTGTTAGGTATCTCATTCAAATTTCATACCCCTTCCACTCTTCCTTCCAAAACTTTCCTTCACTCAACAAATAACAATATCATGGTGGGTCTTGTTTTCTTCTTGCTTTGCTTTCTTACTCGTCAAACATTTAACTTTGCCACATGAAAATTGTACAAATGATAAGGGCAATAGTCTAGCTATCTATTCAATTCTTGTAGCACACTTGTTCTTCCTTCCCCCTTAGGTTTTTTTATCTTCCACACTTTTCCCTTCCATTTCTACTGTTGCTCCATCTCACTTTAGATAAACTCTTTAACCTTTTCCTTTCTTTTTACTACACGTATTTTTCTACACTTTTGTACACTTACAATTGATATTCTCTTGCAACACCTATTTTTTGACAACAAAGTCATATCACCATGGAACCAGCCTTGATTACCAATTCACTTCCAATGTTGTTCATTGGCTCTACCGAGATGCAACCAATCCTCAGAGTCGTAGTTGTCGAAGAAATGCACCTTGCTAGAACGAAAAACCCTTTCTACCTTGTCTCCCTTTCTAATGGTGTTCACAGTCATGTGGCCTTGCTTCCTTCTTCACATGGTGCACTTGCAAATAGGCTCTATCGTGCTCTTACAAAAATTCTCATGCACATATGCACATCATACTATGTATGTTGCACAATGGGAATCCTGCCTGATCCTCCCTAACTTGCCTCATGTTTTATGTCTGCTTTAGAATCTATTTTCTTTTTATCATATTTTTCCTTCCTCTCTGCACTCACATATGATCTTTCTTGCAGGTCACTTTCTATCCTCGAACTTGAAATACTCCACCATTTGGCACCTTTGATCGGCGATCCAACCCCTCTTATTCTCTTCGCTGAACAATTGCACCATGCACCCTCATCCTCATCCATTGTTTCTTCCCTTTCATCAACCCCCCCCATTGAAACTGAATCTACCAACTTCACAAATTTTCTCACTTCACCTGCATCAACTCCCCCTTTTAAAGCACTTACCCCAACTCATAAATTTTGGTCCATCGAAGGTAGAGTTCTTGCAACAACACCCCTTTGCTCATACACCAATGCACGCAGCTCTGGAAAATCCTTCGAGTTTGAAATCGTCGATCGGGATGACGACGAAATCCATGTCTCCGCATTTAATGACTTGACAGACTCACTCCATTCCCTCATCCAACTTGGCCAAATCTACACAGTTTCGAATGGCTCCATTAAGGTCCCGAACCCTGCATACAACCATCTTAATCGCCCTTTTGAAATCCTCCTCTTCTCCACATCAAATGTATCTCACCTTTTAGATGGCGATTAAACAATACCTTCCCATTCCTTCCATTTTGTGGCAATAAGTTCACTCAAACTTGTGCCTCTCAACTCATTTGTTGATGATATTGGTGTCGTTACCTCGACCTCTCCTGCCTCGATCGTTTTCAAGCGCGATGGTTCTGAGACTCCTAGACAAACTATTTCCCTTCACGACACATCCAATAGCAGCATCGATGTCACTTTGTGGAGATACCACTCCCACACTAAAGGTCGTGCACTCTCTGAACTTTGCATGGAACGTACCATCCCAGTCCTTGAAATCAGAGGGGGTCAACTTGTCGAGTTCAATGGGTGGACTATCAGAAGTATTCTGATGACTTTCCTTCTTATAGATCCAAATATCCTTGAAACAAACCAACTCAAGCAATGGTTCCAAAAAGAAGGCGTCAACTCTTCCTCGTCATCACTCAACAGGAAATACACCAGCACATCCAATAGGCCCATGCAAACAAAAATAATTTCTGCCATTCTTGCAATGCCCCACACCGAAACGTCTTCGTGAGTTTCCCATTGTGTTGTTGTTACAACAATTAACTTGGAAAAATTCTACTTCCTCGCATGCCCCCTTACCATTGATGGGCTTCAATGCATGAAGAAAGTTGTTCAGCAAACTGACAAGACATGGCATTGCTCAAAACGTGAAGCCTCCTTCCTCGTATGTGACTATCGCTATGTGCTCCGACTTGAATTGCACAACCACACTGGCCAACTCAAAAATTTGGTTGCTTTTGACGATGTCCCCCATGCCCTTTTGGGCATATCTGCAAAGGACCTTTGCCTCATTTCAAGCGAGATAGATATTGTCTGAACCATATCTAATGGGGTCACATCAAGTTGATTCCTCTTCACGCTTACTATCAAAATAAACACTTTCAATGTCGTTGAATGCCTCCACCCAACCCTCATGCACTCTGAGAAACTGCCTTACACCTCTACATTTGCTCTCCTCCTGCAATACCTTCAACCCACTCCTCCCCCTCGGAAAAATATTTCCCGCTACCTATAAACATACCTTTCTTCCCTCTCCCTCATTATTTCCATCTCTTGCTCTGTACACCCTTTCCCTTTAACACTTTTCTTCCCATACTCCCCCCCTTCTCCATTGATGCCCATCCTTCACCTTGTAAACACTTTCCCTATTATGCCCTTCCCTTTCCCTATTGCCAACTCCTTTCCCACCGTTCACTCTCATTAATCTACACTTTCCCTTTTGCACCTTGTTGAACCCTCTTGTCTACAAATCAAAATTTACTTTTTCTAAAACTCATCTTCAACAATGCTTCAACCTTTTATACTGCTTTCTCATTAAGTTATATGAACCCTCTCTCAAGTGTATTGGTTCTTATGAACAAATCGAAAGGCACTTCCTTTTTCTTGCATGCATACATGCCCATTTGCTCACTTGGAATGTCTCTTCTATATACATGGCCATTCGGTCACTTGATTTTCACTATCCTTGTTCATCATGTAAGCTTCTTTGCAACACACACACATTATTCAAATTCACATATGAATATGATATGCTATATATGAAAAACCCTACACACCTAATGCTTCTGATTATGGTCACATGCACAAATGGGCTTCCTTTAGTCTAGGTCTAATATGCATCACATGGTTCCATTTACAAATACTAATAATCGTTTGAACATCCCATGATGGATGACTTTACTTTGAACAAGTCTAATTATAAAAAAAACAACTATCATTTGCACCCGTCTTCGTAGTGCACCTTCAATTCACATTCAACTCGTTGTATAATGCGTACACTTTCCCTACAATAAAAACTCACACTATATATCTACTACTATACTTTGTAATGCAAAAAAAACAACCACATACTTTAAATAGACAAGGAAAAAATCAAACTTGTCATGCATGCTTTACTTGCCTTTGCTCCTACTTACACCTCTAAGATTGAGAAAACATTTTTTGTTTGAGACAACTATGCAACCCACCCTAGCGAATAGTGCACAAAAGGAACAATGATGACACCACTATGCACTTAACAAGGTTATAATAAATGCATGTCATCGTCTCCTCTACAACAATCATCGATCCAACCTTCCCTCTCAAACCAACCCAAACCGAATGCCTCTTACTTCCTAGGTTCGTCTCCATCCCGCAGCATCCACCCAAAGTCTTCCTCTTTCCATTCCATGTCCACTAGCTCCCCAATCAATTCTAATTGATTCCATTTCGTCACCCCCCACTTTCCATGTGCAGTCATTCCCCCATGAGGCTTCCTCTTCAATTCCAACCAATGCCCTTTTGTCACCTCCCACTTTCTATGTTCAATCATCCCCCCATATGGCTTCTTCTTCAACTACGCAGAAATAATCCAACAACCATCTCCATCATGCACATCATGGCTTTCGTGAAATAATTGATGCACTTAGCCCCATAAAAGTCTAGTCCACTTGTCGTGAAGCTTACCCATTGATGAAAAAAAAAATGCCATCGTTGTTTGTTCCCGATTGCCTCTGAGAGAACTATCTATCACTTCTCTTCCTCAAACAACATGGACCCTGGAAACCAACCCCATGCCCTCACTTGCCTAAATCAAGTTGAAGAGATGCTCATTGCCCATGTCAACCCCGTTCTTCAAGTAATACATGCATGTGGAGGCCAATTTAAATATTTCGTACATAATATTAGCTTCCCTCAAGATATAAATAACACTGTCACCTCCCTTTGTCGCATGATCTCATAAATATACATCCTTGTTGTAAACAAAACCAACAATGACCACATATCCTATGAATTCTTTGTAAACAAATTGCATGTTCTCGCAAGTTTGCAGTTCAAGTTAGCAAATGACCCATACTACAAATATGTCTAGCTTAACCCACTTGCACTTTCCTCTTTGTCTGACTCCCCTTTAGACGTGTCTTCTATGTTATGCCGTCTCTCCCCTAGCTCCCTTGGCCCCCAAGAATCCCTCTCTAAAAATTTTGACCGTGAAATTCTCCACCCAAACCCATCTAACCTTCATCCATCCTCCTTTGTTGCAACTCTACCAAATTCTCACACAGAAATGGATGAGATACTTGCCTACATAGAATCCTCCAATTCCGCACCCACCCATTCACTTCAATGGCCCATTATTGACCTTTCTCCAGTCAGTGAATACAACATATAAGGCCTCTTCTCCATGGCCTTCCCCACCGGAGCTGCCATGATTAACCAACCAAGAATTGCAATAGTTGATATGAAAGAATATGCTTTGCATCTATTCTGCTTCCATGACAATCATTTTGGCCAACATCCTAGGTTTCACTATTACCTATACAACTTTATCACGCGGCATTGAAGCCAGGCAACTGCTTCTGTCTTTATTAAAAGGGACCTTCTAAATCCAATTTTTTAACCCACTTGAAAAGTTCAAATTCAATTCCAAGTCGATTAAAATGGCTATGCAAACTTCCTCAATTTCATCTAGATATATTCACAGGTTAAAAAGCTATAAGTTTGTAGATATAGAAAGTTTATTTGTGTACACTTAATTTAATTGATTGAGTAAAAGGGGAAAATAAATTTTCCAAATAAATAAATATTAATCATGTTGAGAATGTTAAAGTAACTTATCTATAAGAATTAAATAATTAGAATACCATATGCATAAATGTAAGAGTTTCTTGGGATATTCTTTACACTTAGATAAACAAATATGTTTACTAAGAGTTGCTGCCCACCATAAATTATGCAATTCAATGTATAAATTTAGATAGGTGTAAATATGGAAGTATGCAAATTTACTAATGTTAGTTCCCACCAAAATTTATGCAATTTATGCAAAACATTCACATACAAGAATTATTGAATTTGTAATCAAAGAGAACCTAACTATGTGTTCAAGGTTGTAATCTCCTATAGGGTTAAGTCCCAATTAATAGAATAAAGTAAAAAAAAAAAAAAAAATTGTATTGTTTACATGTTCAAATAAATTATGTTTATGTCATAGGTACAACAAAATCTACTAAAGGATGGATATGTGTGTGTGTGTGTGTGTGTGTGAATATATTGTGTAAAAATAGGTTAATCACACCTACCTAGATAAATTCCTCTAACTGAAGGTAAATTAAAATTGAAGAATAGGATATTTAAATCTATAAGCTATCAATAATTTAAACATAATATATTGGCAACAATATCATGTTATCAATGAATGGGAAGTTTAGATAGAAGGGGTCTCATTACATAATTAAAATGGATATTATAGTATATATGAACACTGGTAAGAAAAACATTCCATAATAGGATACTAAGGGATAAAAATCTAAGTTGATAATTCTCCTTGATAATTATACATATATCCTTATAAATAAATAAATAAAAAATAATTGTCATAATTCCAAAGGTATTATGGGTGTAACATTGTCCGTGTCGACTCATTCAACACAAGCGTTGTAATAATATGAAGAAATGAAATGGTCCTTCATGTTTGCTTTACCCTACTAAAGAGTAGGCCATTGATAGGCATATAACAAGCTATGGAAAACTAATACGATATATTAATGTGTATATCCTTTGGGTGATGGAAACTTATATTATCTAGTTGGAATGAGGAAAATGAATTTCCAAGGAGAATTATGGTAGAACAAAAGAGCTAGGAAAGGGACCTCATATGGTTTATTAAGGAATATAACTTATTATTAACTGTTAGATGAAAATTTCTCCTTGATTTAAAACATGGTTACCTTAGAAAGTTTCAAAGAGAATGGAATTCATGATTTATTAATGTATGATTAGAGATACTAGAGAAATGGACTATTCATATCATCAATGAATTTGAATTTGTGGACATGTTAGCATAGATTTAGGTTGGAATATTAGTTTACATAATTCTCCATACACGATGCATAGCATTTCTTTGACCAAAGGGTTCAATCTGGGATAGATGGTAACAACAAAAGATACAAACTTTTCAAGATAACAATTAACATCTTATAACAATAAGCTTTTCAAGATAACAATGTTAAGTTATGGTATGTTCTATGCTTATAACAGTTTACTTTTTTTTCTTATTATATTCCACAGATTAGTAATCACATGTACATAAAATAAAGTGCAGATAGAACATTAAACGATCGACAGAAAACAAGCCAAGACAAGAGACACAAGATGTGGTGGCTAGCCAAGGACAAAACCCAAAATGTGTGGGGAAACCATTTGATCAAATATTCTTTTATCTTCAATAATTCAGCAGAGAGAAATAGTACAATAAATCTAATTTATATTAGCAGTATCAGTATTAGCGGCTTCATCATCAAAACTAGGGCAGTCGATATCTCACAAACCGACCGTCGGATCGGCTTGATTCCACCACCAAAAGTTGTAGCCTTCAGAGGAGGTTCAGATGAACCTACAATGTAGTTCAGAAGAGGAGGTTTGATGGTCCATGCTGGTCAAATTTTGGATTTGTAGTTGCAGCTTCAGTTTCAACAGCTTCCTTCAAACTAGGGCAGTCGATATCTTGCAAACCGACCGTAGGGTTGACTTGATTCCACCACCAAAAGTTGCAGCCTTCAGAGGAGGTTCAAATGAACCTAAAACGCATTTATGATGAGGAGATCTTCTAGTCCACACAGGTCAAACTTCACTTCTGCAGTTGCTGCCCTAAAATCTACCACTGCTCCTCCACATGTGTGAGAAAGGTCTCTTTTCTGCGCAGTAGAGAAGGGCCTATTTTCTGCGTAGGAGAGAGAGAGAGATGTGATGGGATGAGTGAATGCAAATGAGGAAAAGTCCTCCTGTATTTATAAACAATTTTTGATGTTTGAATAGATGTGACTGTTGGGCTTCTGAGCCTACATGAGTTGCAAGTTGGCTAGATAATTACTCCATAATCAAGATAAATTCATATCTCCATAAATACTTATCGGAATCGGATGATCTTTAGATCAATCCTACACCTCTCGACGAGAGGAATCTAATAAAAATATTATTAGCCATGAATGAGATGTCCCTCATGGAGTTTGGCCTTAGTTTCCAATTTAACACTCCCTCTCAACTAGGGAGAACTCCATTTTCAATCTGTTTGTTGGTCGCTACTATTCATCCATCAAATGCACTGCCCTGTACAACCTAACCCTTGCCCTGATCTTCTCTATTCTTCCTGTTCTTCTTTGTCTTGTTCTACCCTGTACTGATCTGTACTTTCTGCTCTGCTCTTGCATTGTTCTGTTCTGCTCTGCTTTTGTCGAAATTATGAAGAAGAAGAAATGATCGAGGATGTATCATACTGACTCAAAGTCAATCTCAGAGTATGTACTACTAGTCCCAGACCAGTCTCAACCAACCCGAAGTTAGCGTCATAGTGAGTACACTCCACTAGTCCTAGACCAGTATCATCCTCCACTGACTCAAAGTCAGTCTCAGAGTGCGTACCATTGGTCCCAGACCAGTCTCAACCGACCTGAAGTCAGCTTCATATTAGGTACCACTCCTATCACTGGTCCCAAACCAGTATCGCAGTCTCAGAGAGTGTACCACTAGTCCCAGACCAGTCTCAACCGACCCAAAGTCAGCGTCATAGTATGTACCACTCCCACTGGTCCCAGACTAGTACTGCATTGACCTGAAGTCAGTCTCAGAGTATGTACCACTGGTCCCAGACCAGTCTCAACTGACCCGAAGTCAGCTTCATAGTATGGTACAACTCCTACCACTGGTCCCAAACCAATATCGTTGTTCCCATATTAATGGAGGTCATCCTAGCGTAGGGAGTACAGTAGATACTACTATGGTCCCTAACTTCATTTCCCTTCTCATTGATCAGATGAGAGGTACTTCCCATGAGTCCTATACTGCATGGGTAGTATGCCTCGATAGGAGAACTTAATCAATCCCATCCTCACAGGAGAATACATCAATCCTGCTACAATCAACATGGAGAACACATCAATCCAGGCCTCACAGGAGAACACATCAATCCTGCTACAATCGCCATGGAGAACACATCAATCCAGGCCTCATAGGATAACACATCAATCCTGCTGCAATCGCCATGGAGAACACATCAATCTAGGCCTCACAAGAGAACACATCAATATTGCTACAATCTCCATGGAGAACACATCAATCCAGGCCTGATAGGAGAACTAATCATCCTACTACACAGGAGAGCGAATCATCCTCTTCCACAAGAGAGCGAATCATCTTGTCCCACAAGAGAGCGAATCATCTTGTTCCAGTGTGCACCACTAGGGGAGGGTGAGTCACCCTGTGGTTGTATGTTGCTGGACAGTAAGAATCGAAAGCCCTTAGAGCTCCCAGAGCTCAATGTATGCAACATGCAGGACCCTTGTACAAGGGTTTCTTGACGACTCCAATTCGTTTGGGAAAATCACAGATTAGATCTTTCCTCGGGGCTTTGACAAGGTGTATCGACCTGTACATCATCTTAATGTGATGGAGCCTCCTTGCTCATCGACTTACCATATTCTAGATGATGTCTATCTGCTAGAGCAATCAACGAATACGGGATTCCTCAATAATCGAATCCCACCTCTGGTTATTACAAAGAATCACAGTGGTATGTGTTCAAATAGCTCACTGAAGAGCTTCCCCAACTAGAGAGCTTCATATGGGATCATACTCGTAGATATGTATCTGGTCTCGGCAGTGCTTATGGCAACCGACTTCTGCTTCCTGCTCATCCATTATATCGAAGGAGAATCCAAAGAGAAACAACACTAAAAAGTGCTCCAGTGATCCTCCACACTACCTGCCTAATCAACATTCGAATAATCATGTAGTTTCATATTTCTGGCAGTGTATCTCAATTCGTGACAGATTGTGTCCTGAAGGCATCTCAGAAGGTTCTTGGCACCAATCTAGTGAGGCTCAACCAAATATGAACTCACAATGCTAACTGAAAAACATATGTTCGGATGGAGGTTCACCAAGAACATCAACACGAATGAGTTTTTGAAATTCAGAGGCATTTCCCAAATCTGGTCTGACATCACTACCATATAACTTTTGAAAGTTAAGATCCTCAAGGTAGTCGCAGGCTTACAGTCCACCATACCAAATCTTTTTAGAATCTTCACCACATATTTTCCTTGAGATAGGAAAATTTCCCTTGGCTTCTGCCACACTTCAAGTCCTTGGTTCTTCATTTCAAATTCAGAAGCCAACTTCCTCTTACATTTGTGAATGAGAGGGTATGCACCTGTTAGAAAGAGGTCATCCACATACAACACCAGTATGAGAGGCTTGTCATCTTCAAACTTAAAGTAAAGGTTAGGATTGGCTTCACTCCTAGTGAATCCTAGCTTCATCAAGTAGCTATCGATCCTCTCATACCACGCTCGGGGTGCTTGCTTTAGCCCATAGAGAGCCTTCTTCAACCTGCATACATGAGATTTTCAATCATAAATCTCAAATCCTTCGGGTTGCTCCACATAGACCTCTTCTTTGATCGAACCGCGCAAGAACGCGGTCTTGACATCCATCTGATGTAGGTTCCATCCTTGTGAAGCCACAAGGGCTATGATCAAGTGGATGGTCATATATCTGGCAACAGGTGCAAATATCACATCATAGTCTATACCTTCCTTCTGGGAGAAACCACGAGCAACAAAATGAGCCCTATATTATTCCATATTCCATCTACTGCAGCTTTATCTTGTAAAGCCATTTTTAAGTAACAATTGTCTTGTTCTGGGGTCTGGGAACTACTTCCTAGACATCATTCTCCATAATGGTCACATCATCCTTCCATACTTGATGCTTGACGGCATCTGAGAATGATGAAGGCTCATTTTGTATGATTGTGCTCATACTGGTCAGGTATCCCTGATACCTATTGGGTTTCTTACTTTCACGGAAGGTTCCTCGGGGCACAACATGTATTTCAGCATCATCAAGTATCCCCCTAAGCCATGAAGGCCTCTTCCTGGAAGAGGAAGGCTCAAGTGGATAAATAGGATCCATGGGTTCTTCCACATCACTCATTGTTACATCATCTACCCATAGAGACAGCTTCCACAATCATATGGTGCCACACCATTCTGCTTTGGAGTATGTGGTGTAGTATTCTCCCTCTTAATGCCAACCTCAGGTATGCCTGAGTGAACCAACTGTAATATATAGGAGGTCTTGCTTAGGCTTGAGGGGAATGGTCCCCTTTTGAGCTTTCCTTCGGCATATCCCGAACATACACCTTCTTTTTCTACTCGGAATTCAGGCATCTCTATTACCATATGTTTTACACCAGGTAGATCTTTGTAATGAAGGTGGGCAAACCTCCAATGCCAAAGTTCAGACTGAAGAGATGTGTCATAAGACATGACACCTACCTAACTTTCATTGACCTAATATAATGAATCAACACGAAACCCAAGAGTAAAGGCATCTTTAACATAATTTTTTGATACAGGTACCTTGCCATCACCAAAGGTTACCTTGTAGCCTTTGTCTACCATTGCCGAGATGGGCACCAGGTTCTTTCAGAGGTCAGGTGCATTTAATACATCATGGAATTTCTAGCCTTCTTGAATGGTTGTCCTCTTCCTTGATTTCTAGCATTCCTTTTACCTTTGCTATTGAATTTTCCATCCCTTCGATTACCATGAGAGGGATTTTGATCATCATCCTGGTGTGAGTCCTTTCTATTAGGGCACTCCCTTGCATTATGACCTACTTTATCACAGATGTAACATCATCCTTTTCTTCCACCCTTAGGTCACCTTTCTTTTTTATTTAGTCCCGGATATATTTATTTTCTTAGCATGAGAAGAAAAAGAAATAGGAGGACCTTTAGGCATGGACATTTCTTGCTCTTCCACCCTTGCTTCTTCTTGAATGCATCTAGCCATTAATTCCTCGAAACTAGGAATTACATTATTGTTCATAGGAGTAGTCTTGAACACGTACCATTCAGATGGTAATCCTCCAAGAGTTGTGAGTGCCATTTCCCTATCAGTAATAGTTTCCCCAATAGATAGGAGATCGTTCCTGATCTCGGTGATTCTTAAGAAGTATGCTTGCATACTCTCATATTTACCCTTCTTAATTTCCTTCAGCTTATTTCTAAGAAACAAAACTTGATTTGCATCATTAAATTTAAATAAACTCCCCAGTCTATCGTAGATTTCCTTAGAGGTGTTCAGGTCAGAGATGTAGGCCACCAAGTGCTTGTTAATCGAGTCCTGAATGATCTTCTTTGCTTTGACTTCTCCGGTTTTCCATTTGTTCCTGGCAGCAGCGGATGCATTTGATGGAGGCTCAACAATATTGCCTCTCACATGGTCCAACACTCCTTGATCTTCTATGGTTATATTGATAGACATCTTCCATCCGTGATAGTCAGCTTTCTCACAGATCTTGTCCTCAACAGGAAAGAGTGATGAGGACCCCATTGTTCTTTTAGGATAGCCTTGCCAATTTTCTCTTCGGTGATTGCCCTTGCTCTTGCTCGGACTTTGTCTTCACCTCAGCTCTGATACCATGTTAAGTTATGGTATGCTCTATGCTTATAACAATTTACTTATTTTTCTTATTATATTCCACAAATTAGCAATCACATGTACATAAAGTAAAGTGCAAATAGAACATTAAACGATTGACTAGAAAACAAGCCAAGACAAGAGACACAAGATGTGGCGGCTAGCCAGGGACAAACCCCACAACGTGTGGGGAAAACTTTTGATCAAATATTCTTTTATCTTCAATAATTCATCAAAGAGAAATAGTACAATAAATCTGATTTATATCAGCAGTAGCAAACCCTAGATCAGCAGCATTAGCATTAGCGGCTTCATCATCAAATCTAGGGCAGTGGATATCTCACAAACTGACCGTCAGATCGGCTTGATTCCACCACCAAAAGTTGCAGCCTTCAGAGGAGGTTTAGATGAACCTACAACATAGTTCAAAAGAGGAGGTTTGATGGTCCACGTTGGTCAAAGTTTAGATCTTCAGTTGCAGCTTCAGTTTCAACAACTTCCTTCAAACTAGGGCAGTCGATTTCTCGCAAACCGACCATCGGATTGACTTGATTCCACCACCAAAAGTTGCAGCCTTCAGAGGAGGTTCAGATGAACCTATAGCGCAATTCTAATGAGGAGATCTTCTAGTCCACGCAGGTCAAACTTCACTTCTGCAGTTGCTGCCCTAAAATATGCAACTGCTCCTCCACATGTGTGAGAAAGGTCTCTTTTTTGCGTAGTAGAGAAGAGCCTCTTTTCTGCGCAGGAGAGAGAGAGAGAGATGTGATGGCATGAGTGAGTGAAAATGAGGAAAAATGCTCCTGTATTTATACAAAACGTTGATGTTTGAATAGATGCGACTGTTGGGCTTCTGAGTCTACATGAGTTGTAGGTCGGCTAGATAATTACTCCATAATCAAGATAAATTCATATCTCCATAAATACTTATCGGAATCGGATGATGTTTAGATCAATCCTACACCTCTCGATGAGAGGAATCTAATAAAAATATTATCAACCATGAATGAGATGTCCCTCATGGAGTTTGGCCCTAGTTTCCAATATAACAAACAATTAACATCTTATAACAATAAGCTTTATTGTGAAAATTATTTGGTGCATTCTATGATAATAATAATCACTTTAGATACGAAGGAAGGTGTAATAAAGCATACTAAAGTAGAGACAAGAAAAGAGAGGACAATTTATATGGATAAGTATGAGGATACTAAATAAGAAGGTTGTACTTAGTTAAATGGAAAGAAAATTTAAGTTTTATACCATTGATTAAATGACATTGAAAAACACATGTGTGATCCTAATAAGGATTATTTTATTTAAGTATAAGAAGGTGGTTATCATTTCTGCAAAATGATAATACAAAAGAAATAGTAATAAAATGGACTAGAGATTGACCATTTATGAGAAAATATTGAATATGTGATCATGCGTTCATTGGTGAATTATAAAATCTATGAAAGACAAAATGGAGTAGAATAAGACAATCACAAGATTTTTAAGGTAACATTGATGTGGATGAATACTACAATTGAAATGAAATAAAACAAGTTAATTGAATCAATTAAAAATCAAATAAGATATAAAAAAATGATTGAGAATATGTGATGCCACAATCAATCTACAATGTTGTGTGGATTGGATTTGACAACAATAATAAATGGTTAGCAAGAGATGATAGATATAAGTTATTTAGTCGATTACACACTTCACCCTTCACCCTTCTCATTTCATAAACCTGACTTGGAGATGGTTCTTATGTTGGAAAACTATGGTTGGGTGGTGAATAACTCTAATACAAACAATCACTATAGATAGCCTTAATTAAGATAAGTGTTCTTACTATTTACTTTGTTATGTTTAATCATGCTATGTTATTTCCTTATGTTATTTCTAATTCATGTGCCTATAATGGCTATTTAATTTCCATTCCTATGGACATTATTGGTTGTTCAATATATATTATAATATATATATATATATATATATATTATATATTATATATATATATATAATATATATATGGAATTATTTCAAAAGGAAACTAAGTGTGTTACATGCATATTTGCATATTGGGTTGTCCATATGATATGGTTGTGAGAGGGGTATTTATGAAACTAATAAGCCTCATGAAGAAAGTTGAGAAAAAGGTTTTGTATTACACCAAAGTGGTTGTGTTTTTTGAGTTAACAATCATTGTTTAGAGAAAGTCGAAGAAAAAAAAAGTGTGTTTGCATCATTCATAGTGGCAAGTGGAAGAACTTTCTACCAAAGTCTAGTCAATTTTTTAGATGTTACAAATAGTAGCAACCACCTCACTTATACAAAAAAAAATAAGGCCACAATATATCTGTATTCATTCTATGTACGGATCTTTTAGTGGAATCTTTGAGAAATCACGTTTTAGGGGTGATAGACGCATGGTTGAAATTGCATTAAGTTGTGCATTACATTTTTGCTAGAAGACTACCAATACAATGTTAAAAGACCTAGATGAAACAATGTTAAGTATAAAAAAATGGACTAGCTCTTAAAGTTGGATGGAGTGAGAAGTTATGACAAACCATCCAGAGTGTTGGTATTTATTATTGTGACAAGATCTAGACGATGCTAATTATTGTAGCCATCAATGCAAATGAATGATTATAGATGAAAATGATTTATGGAATGTAAATGACATTGGAAGCTTTATAAAACCTAAACCTGAAATATTAAGAAATAGAATTCACAAACTACAATAATGTAAGTTCATGAATATTATATACATAGTTTCTCACATTCTAGTCTCTAATTATGATCTGCTTCACATCACAAATATTAAAAAGGGTATGCTTTAAAAATATTAAAATTCCTTTACTTACTATTTAATTATGATTCACTAAGTCTCTAAATGTGCTCCACATAATATTACAAGTCTATGGACATGATTTACCACTTTTAAATGTTCAATTATGCTTCACTTCTCATTTTCTAGTTGTGTTTTTCATAGAGTGTTTACTTATTAGAGCTTAAGGAAGCACTCAAGCTCTTAACCTAGTAGGCATTTAAAAAGTTCCAATCTAATTTTTTATTGTATAAATAGATATACTTGTGATACTCTCATTCGAACTAGCTCCAATTTTCAAGATTTCTATATCCAAGAGTTAACATAAACTTTTATATATATAAATATTTCTCAAGCAATCATTGTGTGATTTGGTGAATGGAGTTTGCAAGCATATAATATCTAGGTTCAAAAGACATGAAGTCTTTGAATATAGGAATTGAATTACCTAGTCATGATAAAAATCCCCATCACATAACATAATTTTTCTGTAATACCATACAAAGTACTCATACGATACACTGGGACACATATAGCCCATGATCTGCTACCTAGGAGGATGCAGAGACTATACGTCCCAATCGCCTCTCGCTTTTTAACCTGTTGTAAAGCCCATTTTGACCTAGATAGCTACTTATGCTAAGGCCCTAGTTATAGTTTTATGTTGTTTCATTTATGAACGCTATGTTATATTAACAAATTTCAGTTGGACTTATGATTTTACTTATATAAAGCATTAGATGGATTATGTTTTTTTTATTAAAATATTTGATGTATGATTTATCTAATTTATGGCTTAGTTGGTTATGATTTATCAAGTGCATGACTTATCAAAGTTAAGGTTTATTTGATGTATGGCTTATTCAGATATGAGTTATCTAGTGAATGAATTATCAAAGTTATGATTTATTTGATGGAAGATTTACTTTCAACACACTGATATTATTTGAAAAAAAATTGGGTATGTGGAAACCAAACTTAATAACATGATGATTATGATCACTTGTGTGTGTGTGTGTGTGTAGTTGTTATATGCATGGATGAGAACTAACCTGCAGATTGGAAATGACTATGTGATAACCAAGATCCATGCTATTGATTGATGGATGTTGAGACATCTAATGAGGAATGGTATGATGTAATTTTATCTATTATTTTTTGGATTTACTTGATATGAACTATTATGACATGGGTAAAGTGAAAATGGAAAGTGACATGACTATTTGACTGGATTATTCGATGACAGTTTGTTAGGATATTTCGACACATAGGAAATAGTTAAGTATAACTTGGTCTAGTGTAGAGTTAGGTAAAGTGTGTTTCTTTACTATGTACTTTTGTAACTTGCTATCCGACGGTCATGATATGTTCTAGACATGAAGTGATCCGACGGTTGATTCTCTCCTCGGTATTACCAACACTTGAATTGTGGCTTAACACCCGATTGGTCCATGATCTCTATTTAAAGAGCATGGAGGGTAATTTGTAGGGTAACCGTTCATGAGAGAAGCTTATGTAAATTTTCATTCTTTTATTAATAAATTGCCTGAAGTGGTCGCGTTGGCTGAGGCCGTGGACTGTTTCCCTATTTGAGGGTTTTAACCACGTCAAGAATACTGGTGTATTGATCTATGATCTGTTTGTGAGCGGTGTCCTTTGGTGTTTTGTCTGAGGAACTTACCCTATAAATTCCTACATGGTATCAAAGCTATTTGAGGGCCGCATCCATTGGTGATCCAAATATGAAGCCGGTACAACTGCATCGGACTGTCATTTCCTAGGTCTATTGTTTCTGATTGCTTTCAGGCCGAGAGGACTGCTCTATTGTGTTAAGAGCATATGTTCCAATGAGGAACCCCTTTTGTTTCATGTGAAAAGGTTTCCGGTAGCCCTAGATACGTCATTTTAAAGATCTGGAGGTATACTGTCTTTATTTGCAGTTCTAGCTATTCATCTCTCTATTTATTTCAGTTTATTTAGCTCTCTGGTTTTTATTATGGGATCTATACCTTTCATTTCTGCAGATGCTCTTTACTCCGCAACTTTGTGCAATCTGGGCAAATCTGATGCGGGAGCATTCAGCCAAAGGGAAATTATTGTAAATAATAGACATAGGGGGTCATGCATTTGTGGAATTAGTTTCCTAAATTCCAAGTCAGTTTAATATTTAGGCTTTTAACTAGATATTCTCAAAATAAATAAATAAAACTAGGAGAGCTTTTAGGCATAAAAGGAATGGATGTGGATCATTAAGTGATAAGGAATCTTTTCTATTTTATAACAGGGAAAAAGATGGAATAAAGCCTCAAGATGCTTTTTGCCATATGTATGCATTGCATGTAGAGTTTTAGAGCTTTTAGTTGAGTGATTTTAGGATTTGTTTAGATCATGCTAAGTTTTATAAATTATGAAGCCTCAAAGGCATTGAAAATCAGAGAGAGGGAGTGAGAGTGAGGATGAAGAATGAGAGGCCATGAATAGGCCATGATTTCTCTTGTAAATATTTTATTTCTTAATTAATTAATTCAGTGATTTTGTGTGCATATGTATTGTCTGGAATCTCAGAAATTATATGGTTCGATTTATGGATTGGTGTATATTTTTCTATAATTGAGTTTTGTATTGTTGAGGCGTAGTTGAACTACAGTTAAATGCAGATAACAATCTGGCCAAGAGCTCCAAACAAAATACGGTGGCTATTGAATAAAACGCGTGGTAAATAGAAGGTGACTAAGGAATTAATTTGTGTTGTGTTGAATTGCAGAGATATCGTGTGAAAAACATTTTTATATGAAGTGAAGTTATAGCGTTAAATGCTGAGATGCATGTTTATAAGCACATTGGTGAAAGATTGTAGGTTTTGCAGGGTTGACCTTGCATCAGGTGGTATCAGAGCAGGAATAGCTCTGTTTGAAGGTTCAAGTTTTTTTTAGTTAAGTTAATTGCATGTGATGAATGAATGTTAGATTTTTGGGCAGAAAGCATAAAGTCTCATGATGACACTACAGTGAGGACCAACGATTCGAATAATGGTAACGTACCCTTTTCGCCACCTCACCTCATCGCCGGAAACCTCTCCCGTAAGCATAAGTATGCTCTCTCGAGCTTATTCACCACCTTTGTTTCCATTTTTATCATCATTCCCTTGACTACAGTGAGCTCCCTACCACCTCCAGAGCATTGAAACCAATGCTCTCTGTCATTTTCAGAACTCCTCCGCTTATCGGGTTCTACGGGAGCAGTAACAGGTCCTACAGGAGCCCTTTCTACAGGAGGACCAGTGAGCAGTCTTGCAGAAGAAAAAACAGGATTTTCATTCAAATTCGAGCTCGAAGAGGTAGGCTCAGTGCAAATCCACTTTTCATTTTCATATATACGAGGGGTGATGTGATTTAAGAAGGAATTGAGCCTGAAAAGGAAGAGGAATTGCATTCAAAAGCTCTGCCAGCTTCTTAAGAAAAAACACAGTTTTTGTCTGTTCTCTGTTTCTGAAGTATTGTTTCCTTCTCCACCTTGGAACTCACATATACGAGGAGTGATGCAATTTTAAGGAGAATTAAGCCAAAAAGAAAGAGAAATTGCATTAAAAAGTCTATCTGTTTCTTAAAGAAAAATACAGTTTTTTCCTCTGTTTCCTGGTTTTTGAAAATTGTTGTCTCCTTATCCACCTGAGGCATTCCAAAGAGTCTAAACATAATGACAGGAGGATTTATGCAGAAGGAACCTCTAAACTCAACCAGGCTACATGAACACCCCGAGGTAGTAGCCCTTTTTACCAGAGCTAATTAGATGCCATTCTTTGAAAAACTTCGTGGGTATGATGAAGAAATAACGCAGGAGTTTGCCCTGTCCTTGATACCTCACTCAAAAACCCATGCCACTGTTAGTTTCAGGGGTCTCACCATGGAAATCACCCCAGAGTTCATTAGTAGGGTTACCAGTCTCCCACTTGGACTACCCTAGAGCAAGGAGGAAAAATAACTGGGTCAAGTTGCTAAGAAAACCTTCTTCCAGCCAGATGAGCATCCTGTAGAGGACAAAAATGGCATCAGAAGAACAAGCATACCTTACCCTTAGGATGAGGTCAGTTATCAGATTATCAAATACATCTCCTGTGAAGGAAGGTACAACATAATTTATGGGCACCATTTCAGACTTTTGCATGAGTTAAGATATGGCATGGATCTTCCTGCACCATAAAAACTCAGTATTCCCTATTTTCTCCTCCATTCCCTAATAGATTCCAGCATCAAATTGAAGGCAAGAGTTCCAGACCAATTGGCTCACCGTGGGCTAATTAAATTGCTGGTGGAAGAGGCCCTCCACACCTTCACAATACCCATAGCCTAGGAGATTTTTAGAAATATGACAAGGGAAGATGATGTAAAAGCCCTCACATATGACCTCATTCCATTTGAAAGTGAGGGAGAAGAACAAAAAGGGGAAGATGAGGAGGAAACCGGAGAAGAGGAAGAGAAAACACAAACAGAGAAAGAGGAACCTAAAACAGGGAAGGAAGAAACCCAAACAGAGGAAGAAAAACATGAAACAGAGAAGGATAAGACCACAACAGAGAAGAAGAAGGAACCTAGAACAGGAGGAAAAAGGAATAAAACAAAAAGGAAAAAGACTAAATCAGTGAAGACAAAGACTACAGCAGAGAGGGAAAAAACCACACAAGAAGAGGAGGAAATTAAAATAGGGATAGAAGAAACCAAACCTGCAGAGGTAGAAAAGACAAAAGAAAAAGAAACAGAAGCAAAGAAGGCAGAAGTGTCTCCTGAAACACTAGAAAGGGAGGCAGCAGTTGTTCTTGCTGCACTCAACACCCCAATTAAGCCCAAACCAAAGAGAAAAAAGCAACCATCCATGTATTTCAAGGCTCGAAAAAGCACCAGGATAAAAATAGGGAAGCAACAACCACCCAAAAAGAACCTATCACCATTGAAGATTCTCCTACTGCCAAAAAGGAGGAATCTCCATCCAAAACCCCCATCACCTATGAAAGAGGAAGCCCTATATATTCCACTTGGAGGGAAAGGATAAAACTACAGACTCCAAAACTGTCCTACAGGAGGTGCAGACCGCTCTATAAGAGACCTTGAAAAAGCTACAAGAGACTGAGAAACTTGAGAAAAGGGAAAAAGAGCAGACCAAGGGGAAGGATGAAATAGCAGGGATACCAGAACCTGACCCACACCTTCCTACACCTTTGCAAACCCTAAGGGCCCCTTCCATTTCCGCCAAATCTCTGCCACAACCGCAAACTGATAAATTACAAGCATAGCAATCACACATAAAATACATAAAAAACCCAAAAATATGTTTTTTTCTCATTTCCTTTTAGAAGTGGCTTGAATAGATGTAATTTACCTTCTCAGTAGTCAATGGCACTCATTTCATCAGTTTTCATCTCTTTTTCTGCAAAAGTAGGGTTAGTTAGAAGAATTAGGGTTTGTTAGGGTTTGCGTTACACTCCAATCTTTTTTTTCTTCCTGCAAGTAGAATAGCTCTTTAGAGTTAGCTTTCTTTCATCATAGCTAAAATATTCTTCTAAGAATTCATAGAAGTTGGCTTAAGCTCCTAGTGAACTTGCGCCAACTGACCAAGTGACAACCTGCAGTAAGAGCTAGTACTTGTGCATACAACACCATCGCTTCCAAGTTTGCAACGAACTACTGGGTTGATAAAAGTAAAATAGGAAGCCCCAGGAGTTGCAACATTCTTGTTGCAATACTGGTGCTCACCACATTACATGATTATGGGCACGTGGTAAAAGAGATATGGAAAATCACATCCCTAAATCTGGCCATTGTGCTAGGCAGACCGTATGACCCTAATAGGGTTGCCAAAAACTTCACTACTATGGTCAAAATCAGGCAGTTTATTCATGAGGACGATGAATTTGATGATCTCTTTGAGAAAGATGAGACATTTTCAAAGGTTTTACATTTAGCATCAATAAAATTGGACCCTGCGGACCTCAACCGCTTCAACCTCTACATAAATAGAAGGCTAACAAAGGTCCCTTTGGACCTACTAAAGATTGAACAAATAAGAGAACCTACTCCCAGCGTAAGCCTGGAGGAAAGTTCCAAGCACAATTCTGATGAGGAATCTCAAGAGAAGTCATTCAAGGTTCAGAATACTCTAAACACCAATCTAAGAATAAGGAAGGAAGCCTTGAGGAAGACCCTGAGATGGAGACAAAGAAAAATGTTGAAGAAATGGTTGAAAAGACCTCTGCTAAGGAACACATAGAGACTGGCTCTTCACAGGTTCAAGCAGAAAAGATCAAAGTCATCAATATAGAACATAAATGGAAGAAATTTAATAAAAAGCTCCAAATAGAGATCAGTCTTGAAGAAAATTCTGGATTCCAGACTCCACAACACACTCAGCAAGTTATAAATCCAAAAACAACAATACAAGAAGTTTTAACTACTTAAGATATTGAATTGATCCTGGCGCACCCAACTTCAGAAATTATTTTAAAGATTGAGGAAATACCACCAATGGACATATTTTACTACCTAACACAGAAGGTTGTAATAAAAAGGCAAAGGAAGAAAATAAAATTGGATAAATCGACAACAACAAATCTTGGAAGTGAATCAATGGATGTAGTATGGAAAGGCGCCCCCATTGATCCATAATCTTACAAAGCTATCACAATTTTCAAGCACCTATGCAACTTTAACAATTGATAAGGAAAGAGAAGTTCAACTTTTAATTAAAGAAAAAAAAGAAAGAGTTCATTGCTTGAACAACAACTTGAGCAGGAAAGACAGAGCACCAACACGCAAGTGGAAATGCAGATGGAACAACTTCAACAGTATTTTGAGCAAATGAGATTACAACATCAAACAGACATTGCAAAGAAGAAATCACAGATTCACCAAATGCAGGCTATAATGGATAAATTCAAAGACAACCCTCAAAAAAATGAATTCATTAAGGAGGCACTTGAAGTAAATCCTCTGTTGTCACAGAAGAAAGAAATGTTTTGACAAAGAACTTCATTAATCAATCCCTATTGTGAAACAATTGATAAATTAACCAATGAAATGGTTGATCAAAGATTAGAATATGAAGAGATCAATAAGAGGATTTCAGGTTTTATTTCTTGGCAGGAACCTGAAGAAGGAAGAAAAGCCGATCTGCCAAAGATCAAGGAGTCCCACAAGGATATCTTATTCGTAGATTGGGACATATAGTTAAAGCAAACAGATAGGGCAGCAACAAGAGCAGCTAGTATAGCTAACAATATAATTGAGGTGGTGAATGAAAAACTTCACATTGCCAATCTTATCAAAGAATGCAGGCCAGAAGCTCTCCCAAACATCAAATAGTTAGAAAAATAGTGGAAAGAGACTGCCAAAACAAATGCAAAGGCAATCAAACATCTGTCTAAGCTTGACTGGGAAACCTATTGGCGGTTTCTGGTGAAACCACACAGTAAATGGATGACTCTACATTGTTTCCAATTCTTCTCAAAAGATGGTGCCACCTCTCACTGATGTTATATTCACGGGAAAATTGAGATCTAGAATTGGCCAGCCACCCCAGGTGAAGATAGACATCTGCGAACTCAAGGACCGAATGACTGAATAGGACCATTCAATTTGAAGAAGCTTGTCATCATTTTATTTTCTATTTTAGTTCTTATTTTTACTTATTCCGAGGAAGGTTGTTTGAAACCTCCTCAACTTTTTATGTAATAATCTATTTTTGATACATAATTTGTATTATTTAAACCCCTCTCATGCATTTCGAGAAGGGTCCAAAATTTTATCAAAAACACTTTGTAAAGGATTGCACTTCTCTACTTTTGTCACTGTTTTGATGAGATAATTGGAACAAGATATTGATTTTCTTAGACATTGAAACATACTCTACTAAATTTTCACTTTTGTACTCTTCGAGTATATTTAGTTGAAAAGAAGCGAATCAATATTGCTGACCTCATGAGTAGGACCTTTCATATCTAGTACTTTTATCTTTATGATTGTGTTTTGTTTATGAATTAGAAGTAATATTTCTTATATTGTGTTATGTATGAAATCTGAGTTATAGTTTGACATTAAAGCACTTTTGTTAAATGTTAAAGCTATAATTCCTTATTGAATTCATGAGAAATTGATATATCCGATATAGTTTTCACAATTATTTTGCCTACCTATTTAGTCAAAATAATTATCATTAATGATTTCTTCTCTTATAGCAATTGAATGATCTTTATTACCCTTTGCTTTAAGATATCTTTGTAGATCACGTGAATTAAGTTATTCCTGGGTATATAGATAATAATGTTAGGATATATAGATGCATGTGTTTTATTGTTTAAATAGATCATTTTAGTTAAATAATTACTCATCATACCTTATATCAAACCAACATCATCATCATATCAATTCTTTCTGGAAACTGATCCCATTATCCCCAGTTGGAGCCACCATACCAAACGGAAAAGGAGCTACTTCCAAGGTTCATACTAGGTGGTTATCTGCCATGTTGTTGCAACGGAATTTTGGGGCTTCAACACTAAGAAAGACCTAATAAAACTTACTGTGACACAAATAGTAGAATGGAGAACTCGAGAGGCCATTGGTCAATCATTTAAGAAGAAAAGAGAAGAAGAAGGCAACAAAAGGAAAGAAGGCATTCACCATCAAAATAAAACTCAAACCATAGTGATAAAAGGATGTTTTCCAAGAGGTCTTTGGTCTCTTCTAGTTTGTGTCCAAGGCCTAGAAGATATTATAGAAAGGCAAGAGAAAAAATTAGGCATGGTGTGCAGTTTAGGTCAAGATATGATAGATTTTGTGAGCTATTATAGGAGAAAAATAACTGCTACAAGAGAAACAAAGTTGCTACAGGGAGGGACAGATTTGCTACGGGATAAGACAAAGTGCTATAGGAACGCTGCAAAAAGCATGATTTTGAGAAACTTTGTCACCAAAACCCTATAGTTGAAGAGGGACATCTAAAGAGAAGGGTAAGTACACATTTTTCTCTACCATCTGTGGACATGAAACCTACATGACCTATCATTCCTTCAACAATGCATCCTGTAACAAAATGTTGATAGTAGTTTGAGAATAAAAATTGAATGTGAATGTTTCTTTTGAGTTAAGCAAGGTTAAAAAGGAAAAGGAATTATTTTTGAGTTGAGTATGAAGTTTTCCTTCCTCTAACCAGTATGGATAAAAATGCTCTTTTACCCCTGTAGCAGATTGGGAGTATTGGTTTTCCAAACTTTGGAAAATCATAGTGACAATCATGGGGAGTGGTTTCAATTGAAGAGATTCCATATACTCATCAAGGATGTCAATTATCATATATGTTGTGAAAACTTGTATCATGGGAAAACTTTGTGGGCATAGACAGGGAGACTTTTCTTAAGACACAAGCACAAGCCTAATTAGAACTTGGGAAAAAAGATGGATCTACAGAAGAAGAATATGGAGAAGAAGAGGAAGAGGATGGAGCAAGAAAATAGTTCCAAAATTCCTTTTGAGGTAAGTTGGGATGTTAAGGAGACCACTAGGCCCATGAATGAGGCACAGTTGGGTCACTAAGTTGCTCAGAGGATGAGAAACACTTTCAGTAAGTGGGTATGATCGACCTCCAAATTAGACACAAATTAAGGCCTATATTACCATCCTTCAACACATTAAGCCTCTATTTTTGCATTAGATCACATCTTTTTAGCTTTAATATGTTCATTAGGAAGGTTTAGAGATAATTGCATATTTGTGCCTAATATTATTTATTTTTGTAGAATATTGAGAGAAAATTGAGTAAATTATGAATGAGACAATATAGGGACTTGCTCCCTACTATAGGATGGACCAAGATTGGATAGTAAATGAAAAAAATGTCATGAAATTGTTGAAAAATTATGTAGCTCTATTGATTAAGAAAATCTAGGAATGTGTTCCCTATCATTTAATGAAGATTCCTAGTGTTGGGAATCAATCTAATTTTTGAGGGATTTTGGAGGGGAAAGCTTCCTCCTTTCAAGGATAATTCTTCGTCGTCACTTTATAGAAGTACCAATTCGAATTTTCCTCTAGAGGGATGTATTTCTTAGTCTTCTTGTGGAGAAACCTTGTTATTTAGCAACTCCACTTTCATTTCTAGCAGGGATGTACTTGCATTTATTCAAATAGTGAATTTTGGTGCCATTTTTAGCTTCTAAGTATTGGTTTGCTTCATAGGACTCTGATATTCCTTTGAATTTTCCATACAAAGATCCTCATAACCCTCTTGTATAATTTCTTTATTTCCTTTGAATGTCTTTTTCACTTGCATCTCTTATTTCTACATTTACTATTCATGCTTCTTTTATTGTAGGTAATATTGGTTAAATGATTGAAGTGAGTTGTTTTGAAGGTTATTTACAGATTCATAAGCATGATGAATCCTTAGAACAACTTTGAAAAGTCATATTCATCATTGAGCTACTTGGATTAATTTACTAGTTCAGAAATCTAGAATTTCTGGAAGTCCTTTGTAGAAAAATAATAGTAATTTTCTGATATTTTTTAGAATGTTGTAATGAGATTCATTTGATTTGATTATACTTATATTAGGTCATAAAAAAAATTCAAGTTAATAAAAAAATATACCCCATATAAATTTCACTTGATTAGGTTATGAATATGGTAGGTTAACTAACTCACTAGTTCTTGAATTTCCATTTTTTAGAGTAGTAATTTTCTGTTGTGTTTTAGCACGTGTTAACATAGGTATTTTGGAGTGATTCCACTTGAAACAGAGCCCTAGGAAATCCTACTTAATAAAAAAAAATCCATGTCATTTTCATTTGATTTACTTGGGTATTTGGCAAGTTATCTCTCTCTTGTAACAATCATGCCACTCCTGTAGCACTCATGTAGCACGTGCAAACTTGACCATATTTGTTCCAAAAGCTTGGTTTTTGCTTAGGCTTGAATAACGACCCCTAGGCTCTGAAACCATGATTGAGTAAGACAAAACACCTCTTGAGCCTTTCCTCTTTTCCATTGCAATTCACCTCTATAATTATGGTTAGTGGATAGATTCACGACTTGAAGAGCATAATGGTGATTACTTTATGAAGCACCTGATGAATTTTGTTGGAAAAATCTCTCTTGAATGTAGTGATTGAATAATCATTTCATTTTGTTTCATACATCTTAATTTATGGTTTCCATTTCCAACATTGTTATTTCTATTGCATATACTAGGCTTCCTTTTGATGTACTATTTACACTCTGTAAATAGGTTAATCTCTACATTTCTGCAAGTAATATTAGCATTTACATTCATGAAAAGTAGAATAGCCTTTCCTTTCTGCAAAAGTAACTAGGATTTCCTCTTTGAAAAAGTAATTAAGTTTCCTTTTTGCAAAACAGACTAACATTTCCATTTTTGGAATTATTTTAGGCTTGGATTTCATGACATTCATTTTGTTGCATCAAATCAATGAAAGAAGGACACATTTCATTTTTCACACATAGTGCCGACACCTCTTAAGTTTGTAAAAACCCTGGGTTGATAATTTAAGTTGGTAGCCTCAGTATTTACAACATTATTGTTGCAATACTGGGGCTCATTAGTTGTCATCATTGTTCATGTTGTAGTTGACCCCTATACCTACCATTGTCAGTGTTGTATCAGGGATAAGAGCTCCCTCCTATAGCAGGGTTGCTACTAACTATAATTTCTCTAACCAACACTCCTCCAACCTCAGCTCCTCTGTTCACAAACCTAGGATAATCATTAGAAAACCCCACCATCGCATGTCTCATATAGAAAATATTTCCAAGGAGCTTCCTTTTAAAAACAACAATAGATCCTAAATTTGAGGTTCAATCCAACTAAATTAAAGCCTACATACAATACACACAAGATCATGCATTAATTGGAAATTTCCTAGAAATTTATCCCTCAGAAAAATCTCTCTCCTATCGATCCAACATAAATGGAACCCCAAGGTAAAAATCAAGCTAAAACTAGACGCCAAAGGATTTTTCATGATCATTTTCACTAGAATAGAATACCACATGTGAGTTTTTGAAAATTTCCCATAATTCTTCAACTTTGCAGGCATATATCTCAGGTTCTAGACCAAAATATTTCTCCCAAACAAAGACTATTTCACAACAACCCTAGTCTGGATCTTAATTTACTCTTGCCGCAAGAATTATAGGATGAAGAGACATTTCCTATACTAGTATAGTCCTCAAACACTTTTTCAAAGCCTCATAAGCCACCAAATAGGCCAGGCATATTTCCTATGCTTTCATTTGTTTATACATGAACATTTCAAAACATCTCCTAGAATCAAATGATATTCATTATCAAGATGAGCTCTAAAAGCAAACCCTAGACTACAAGCATATCTCATTTCGCTAGGGAAGATTCCAAGAGTATGGCCACCTTTATAGGAATTTTCCTCTACTGGTATCCAATCCTATTGTGGAATCATCCCAAGCCACCAATTCAGATGGTTTTTTCAAGCTTGGGAACCATTGTTGTGGCCCCAAAATCACTGTGTCATGTCTCTAGAAGATTCCCACCCACAAGCAATAGTTTTGATCCCCTCTCCTCTCTTAAGATGTTTGACCGCACTGCCACCTCCCTTATCTTAGAAGTAGATATGTAAGATTCTTGTGCCCCCCCTGATCCTAGATTTGATCCTTAAGCTCAACCCTATAAACCCCCGATCCATAATCCCCTAAAAAAATTAAAGCCAAAAGGAAATCCTACCTCCATAGTAGGATGAATGAGGAAATAGATATGGACACCTTAAAACTCTCAAGCATCACCAAATCCTGGAAAGACAAGGATCCAAATTTGATTTCACAGCACGAGCTCATATCATCTCCTCCCTCCCCCGTTAATATCATCTCCTAGAATATCAAAGGCCTTAATTGTAAATACAAACAAGGATTATTAAATAAAATTTGTTCTCAAAACATCCAACCTTTATGATGATTCAAGAAACTAAATATTCTAGTGAATTTATCAACAACATGACAAAAAAATGGGGTTGTAGCTACTAATTAATATCCTTTATGCTCAAGGTCAATCTAGAGGCCTATCCATCACATTAAACTTCACAAGAAGTTTCTTTAATCAATCATTTTCCTCGTTGAATTCTAACTGTCCAATTACAACTCATTAGCTCAACAAATAGTTGTCTTCTCTCAAATGTCTATGGTCCCTCCTTTCCTAAAGATAAATTCCACTTTCTCCACTTAACTAATAAAATCAACATGCTCCTTTCTCCTTTTCCATGGATTCTAGGAGGGGATTTCAACTTGATGAAATAAAGTTGAAATCCCTTGAGGAAAATAATGGAGGCATTAGAAAGCTTGAAGTCAAATCACTCCAGTTTTCGGAAGTTATGGATTTCTCCCATCTAGTGGACCTTGACACCATAAATGGAATTTACACTTGGAACAACTACAGTGGAGGCTTAAATCAAATTGTTTCAAAACTCAATCACTTCATTATTTCTGAATCAATAATGGCCATGGATATTTTCATGGAATTCTCCATCCTACCCAAGCATAGTTTAGACCATTGATCAATTAATCTCAATATTGAAATCATATCCTACCCAGGGAACATACCTTTCTGCGTTGAAATATTCTAGCTCTAATATCCATACTTCTAATCCAATATTATAACTTGGTGGGAAGAATTGGCTGATATGGAGGACACAACTATGTATCATTTTCAAAGAAAACTAAAGCACATCAAGGCCTAGCTCAAAGTATGGAATAAGGAAAACATTGGCAATATATTGTAGGAAAACATAAGCCAGAGGATCAAATGGAGTGCATCCAATAAGAGGCCATCTTTCAAGGGAGATCAAACCACTTAATTCAAGACGAATCCCACACACTTACAAAATTGAAGGAATGCCATAAGCAAGAGGAAATCCTTTGGAAGCAAGATATTGCAGAGTTCTTCTTCTACCACAAGGGAAACCATACCAATGATAGTAAAGATAATACAAAGTTCTTCTATCTATCAAAATTACCCAGATTAGAACTATTACATAACCAAATCTATTCCATGTTAGATGTTTGGCAATATCATCCTAGGAGTTACAAAATAACAAGTCGGTATAACAAACAAATGACAAGTGTAAAACATAGGAAACTATAAAATGAAATTCATAAAACGTAAGCATAAAATTATAGTGAACCTAGGATTTCATCCATCCTTGGAAGAGGGGCAGGATCCTATATGCTCAAACCTAGTGAGTTATGTCTCCTATATCAAATATGTGTCTCTATATGTGCCAACTACGTTTCGAGACTAACTAAAAAAGAACACATATTCTTTTGGGTTGGATATCATTGAGGTGAATCATGATTTCATTATGGTCTTCCTACTTTTCTTGGATGACATGAACTAGCATTTTTGTTTGCTAATATAAAGTTATGGAGTGGAAGCATTGATTCTTACAACCCCTAGTGTGTCCAGGATTTGGAACCTAATAAGAAACATAGACTTGAATCTATTATTTAAAGTGGGCATTCCTGTCACTAACTTCCCGAGCTATAAGTAAATCAATTTCATCCTAAATTTTCATCAGGAAGGGGGTGGATGAATGGTAAAGATACACTTCAAATTGAGCTTGAGACTAGGCTCAAGGCCTACCAGTGGAGAAATGATAGGTAACCTCCCCACAAGATACAATAAGTCATCATCCCTAGCCAAAGGGTCAAAACCAATTTGTTGAACTAAAAATCCAAAACCACAACACTACAACTACGATACCATAAGGGTTGTAGGTCAAAAATATTACCAGCAAACTTGGAGGAGACACATTCTAGAATACCCCAAAAGAATACTAGTATTGACCTTCCCACTAGTGAGTGCACAAACCAATTGTATTCGTTGTCGTAGGCGGTTGAGGTTTACAGGGTGTCCAACTAGCTATAGAAAATGAGTAATGGCAAGCCATACCAGGAAGGGCTAGGATTTCCTTAATTAACGTACCACAATTGTGAACACAAGGGTGTTGGAAATAATACTGAGAGGGGGGGTGAATCAGTATTATCTAATTCTTTTAATAAATCTTTTAGTTTTGCATGTCAGTACCATAAAATAATGAGCATGAACAAAGAAAATAGATAGTCACACCAAAGAACACAAGATGTAAGGTGGAAACCCAATGTGGGTGAAAACCACCTGCTGCAATATGTCTCTATCTTCTTTCAAATTAGAAACTCCTTTTACAATGGTTTTTTACTGGTGCAGTCCTTTACCAGTACGCGCTGCAACCTGCAGAGAGCTACAACTCTCTCTCATTTTCCAGTCTCTCCTGGAAGGGAGCTACAACCCCCTACTTCTACCATATACTCAGAACCTCAAACAGCGAAGCGGACTTGATGGCAAACAAAGGGAGCGCTCTGGATAGAGGGTGGTTGTTCATCAATGAGGACAGATTTGTAGAAACTCCTTACTAAATGATTAGATAGATCAGCTGATTTAGAAGTACAAGCATGATGTAATAAGGGCTGCTTCGGCAAAGCCCACTCTTTTTTCTCTAAAATTAATAAAAACATATCCGTTAAAGTTAAAAAAAAAAAGTTAAAATCTTCTATATTAATTGTCTCTGCAAAAGAGGTATATATAATCACTTTAAGGGGTACATTGATATCTGTGAGAATCAACGTTGCTTTCCCTCTGGCTTAGTTTAATTATTGAACCTTAAAAGATCTTTCCCTATTGATTTTTTTAATTATTGAACCTTAAAAGATTGAGCCAACTGTCACATTTGAACAAGGGTTGCATTGTAGATAATCTCACTTAATTTAAATATAGTTAAAATAGAGTAAAAAATGAATCTTTCATTTAGGGTGATTGAGAGAGATGTAATCATAATCATGGGAAAAATATAAGCCTTAGTTTTCAATTTTATGTGCCTAAAGTGTTGACTTTAATTTTGTTAACCTTCATGAATCATCTTTTTTAAGTTAGTTGTTCATAAATAATATTATTTGGACCAAATCATTTTACAAAATTACCAAATTTTACCAAATCATAATGTAAAATTATGATGTTAAATTGAAACATTTTTGTACTTGTATTTAATGTGGTAAAACCAAGAGCCTTACATAGTGATAAAAATGTCTAAATTGGAACATCTAGATGTTAATTATAATATAAAGACACTTGTCATAACAAAAATGTCTAAGTTGGAAGATCTAGATGTTAATTATAATATAAATGCACTTGTCATATTTTTTGTAAAAGTTATTATTAATATTATATGTGGTGAAATGTATAATCTTATGTTAGGGCCTTATTCAATTCATAGAAAATGACACCAGATTTTGTTAAAACTTTCCTATGTCTTTTGTTTTGAACATGACATGTTATCATCTATTTAAATGTAATTTTTTAAATATAGAAAATTAATTTTTTTTAATTTATTTGGTGAAAAAAATTGAGAAGTAGCTTCAACAGTTGGCAGATCTTTCCATTTTACTAAATACTGAAAGTACTCTTGTCCCCTTGTCTTCTTAAATACTTTCTTGTCCAGAATTCTTTATAGGTGCAAATTCTTTGCTGTGGGTAACTATTTTACCCAGTCAATCTCTTGGTTCTGTTGATCTTGTGTTGTATTATCTGTAGTTTCACCTTCATATTTGTACAGGTCTGCAACATTAAAAATTGGTGATATCCCAACATCAGGGGTTAACTCAATCTCATAGGCATTCGCTAAAAGCTTTCTTAACACTCTGCATGGTCCAATTTTCTTGAACTTCAATTTATTATACTCCCTATTTGGAAACCTCTTCTTTCTGAGATGTGCTAAGAACAGATCTCCAACTTCAAAGTTCACCTCTCTTCTCCTCATATCTGCTATGGTTTTGTACTTGATGTTGCTATCCTGCAGCTGTTGTTTCACTTGTTCATCTATTGTTTACATTTCTGAAGCAAAACCTTCACCCTCTGCACTTCTCATCTCTTCTTTTCCCAAGTTTCTCAACTCAGATATTCCTCTTGGATGCATTCCATAAACAATATGGAATGGAATCTGTCTTGTACTCCTGTTAGGTGAGTCATTATATGCATATGGATGCATTCCATAAACAATATGGAATGGACTATGTCCTGTACTCCTGTTAGGTGAGTCATTATATGCATACTCAGCTTGTGCCAATACTTGATCCCATTGCTTTGGATGTTCTGCAATAAGGCTCCTTAAAAGATTGCCTAAACTCTTGTTCACCACTTCTGTTTGTCCATCAGTTTGTGGATGATAGGCAGAACTGAAACTTAATTTAGTTCCCAGCGTCTTCCATAGTGTCCTCCAAAAATGCCCAACAAATTTGGAATCCCTGTTTGAGACAACGCCTCTGACCAACCCATGCAATCTTACAATCTCCTTCAAAAAAAAATTAGCAATATGAGAAGCATCACTAGTCTTATAACATGGAAAAAATGCACCATTTTTGAAAATCTGTCCACTACAACAAAAAATTAAATCATTACCTCTTTGAGTCTTTGGTAAGCCCAACACGAAATCCATGCTTACCATATCCCAAGGCCTATCTGGAATTGGGAATGGGATATACGAACATTTTTTTTGGCTCATTCCCTTTGCATATTGAAAGACTTTGCAAGTTCTCACATACTTCTCCACTTCAGATTCCATTTTCGGCCATAAATAAAAAAAATTTCAACTGTTCAAAAGTCTTCTCTATGCCAAAATGTCCTGCAAGTCCTCAACTATGTTTTTCTTTGATTAAATTCTCCCTCATTGAACAGTTTGGTATGCACAACTGATTTTTCTTAAATAACAGTCCATCTTGTAGGAAGTAATCCAACCATTTACTCCTATCCACCAAAACAGGATTTTTACAAGCCTCAAATTCCTCTTTAAAATCTGAATCGGTCGCATATAATTCCTTAAGAAAATCAAAACCCAACACTTGTATTTGACTCTCTTGAAATAATACATTCCTCCTACTTAAGGCGTCTGCAACTTTATTCATTTGGCTATTTATATGTTTCAAAACAAAATGGAAACCTTAGAGATATTCTACCCACTTAGCATGTTTCTGGCTTAGCTTTGGCTGCTGCATTATAAACTGTAATGCGTGGTTATCTGAATAAAGGATGAATTCCTTTGACATTAGATAATGCCTCCATTTTTCAATGACTACACAACTGCGTAGAACTCCTTATCATAAGAAGAATACTTATTTTTGGAATCATTTAGCTTTTCACTAAAATAAGCTATTGGTCGGTCTTCTTGACTTAAAACACCTCTAATTGCTTCTCCACTGGCATCACACTTTACTTGGAAAGGTTTACTAAAATCAGGTAAAACCAAAATAGGTTTTTTAGTGATTTTCTTCTTTAACAGCTGAAAATTCTTCTCTGCTTCAGCAGTCCATCTAAATGGCTATTTGTCCTTCTTTATGGTCTCAATAATAGGTGCATTTATCTTACTAAAATTCTTGATGAATTTTCTATAAAAGCTAGCAAGACCATGAAAACTCCTCACCTCAAAAACACTATTGGGTGAATGCCATTCCATAATTTCCTTGATCTTCTCTGGATCCATCTTCAGCCTTTCAGCGGAAATAACAAAACCCAAGTACACTAGCTCTTCTTTCATGAATGAACAATTCTTCAAATTCAACAATAATTTCTCTTGTTGCAACCTTTGTATGACATAGTTCAGATGTCTCACGTGCTCCTCCTTAGACCTGTTGTAAATTAATATATCGTCCAGATATACTATTACAAACTTACCAATGAACTCTTTAAGAAATTCATTCATGAGTCTCATAAATTTACTTGGTGCATTTGACAACCCAAAAGGCATTACTCTCCACTCATACAATCCCTCATTCGTCTTAAATGCGGTTTTCCACTCATCCCCTTCTCTTATCCTTATTTGATGATACCCCTTTTAAGATCTAATTTTGAAAAATACTTTGCTCCACTCAAGCAATCCATTAAATATTCAATTCTAGGTAAAGGAAATCTGTACCTGATTGTGATTTTATTGATGGCTCTTGAATCTGTGCACATTTTCCAGCCTCCATCTTTCTTTGGGCTCAACAGTGTTGGCACTGCACAAGGACTCAAGCTTTCTCTGATCAGCCCTTTGTCAAGCAATTCTTGCACCTGCTTCCTAACCTCTTCATTTTCTATAGGAGTCATTCTATAAGCTGCTTTGTTAGGTAGACTTGCTCCAGGAATCAAATCTATATGATGGTTGATTCTTCTAATGAGTGGTAATTCATTAGGCAAATCATCAACAATAATATCACAATATTTCTCCAACATTTCTTGAATTTCAATGGGTAAATCAGAAACTTTAGTAGAAGTCATTATTACCTTGGGCTTGCAAATTACAACAAAATTTACCTCATTTTCTTCAATCTGCTTCAAGTATTCCTTTCCTCGTAGTAATAGAGTTTTTGGATCAGTCTTCTTTCCTAGTACATCTTCTTCTTGAAGAGACAACAACGTATGATTGACACCATCCTTTCCAGACTTGTAGGTGTTCCTTTTCCCATCATGCATGCCTCTTCTTTCATATTGCCAAGGTCTTCCAAGCAATATGTGACACACATCCATTGGCATCACATCACAAACAATTTTATCTTTATACTTGCCCACCTGAAATTCCATTTCACACTGTTCATTCACCAACAGTTGATGTCCCTTTTGTAACCATGACACCTTGTAAGGTGTTGGATGTTTGATTGTCTTTAGCTTCAATTTTTCCACCACTTTTGTAGAGACCAAATTATCAGTACTGCCACTATCAATGATCATCTAGCAACATTTCCCTTGCACTTTACACACTATCCTGAATAAAGTCTTTCTTTGTGATGGTTCAACCACCTCCTTTGCTGGCTTGAGCAAAACTTTATTAAATACCAAAGATTCTCCTCTCTCTGGTGTATTTTCTTCTTTTGTCACTGTTGTTGTTGTTTCTTCTCCCTCAGCTTGAGCAACAATGTCATTTCTCTTATTTGTTTCTGCATTCTCTGGACACTGAAAAGCTTTGTGTCCTAGCTTGTTACATCTGTAACATCTTATTTCTCTGCCTCTTCCTCTAGAAAAACTCCCTCTACCTCTTGCATCACCTCCTGTGGGTGCATGCTGGGTTAAGCTACTGCTAGCTCCATCTTTAGGTGTTGTAGATCTTCCTCTACCACCTTGACTTCCCCTTCCTCAGAGAGTACCTCTCCCTTTGGCAGACTGCTTCCTCATGATTTTTTCTTCAGCTTTCAGTGCTATCTGATAAGCTTCCTCTACTGTTTTAGGAGATGGTAGACTTATCTCATCTTGAATGTCCATCCTAAGGCCATTCAAATATCTAGCCACCTTCTCATCTGTATCCTGGGCTTCTCCAGCTCTTATGCTTACCTTGTAGAATTCCTCTATGTATTCTTTCATTGTCATAGCTCTTTGTCTAAGATTCTTCATCTGTCTGAACAAGGTTTGCTAATAATTACTTGGTAGAAACTTACCTCTTAGCTTTTCTACCATCCTGCCCCAATTCTTGATTGGTTTCTTACCAAGTCTCTTCCTTTCTGCTTGCACACCATCCCACCAAAGCGTTGCATGGCCTTTTAGCTTGGTGACAACAAACTTCACTTTCATCTCATCTTTTGTTTCTTCATAGTCAAAGAATTTCTCCATGCCATTAATCCATTCTATTAATTCTTTTAGATTCAGTCCTCCTTCATATATTGAAACCTCGGTCTTTGGCCTGGCTGTGAATCTCAGCGCTCACTGGAAGAACCTCATCTCAGGAGTAACTGCCAAAAGGAAACCACCCTGAAGCATGCAAGGTGTAGAGCTTTTTGTATGGGGGTGTTAAGTAAAACAAGATCCAAAGGGAACCACAAGGATTTTCTGGGAGTATAATTATGCAGCAAATTAGAACGTACATACAAAAGAATGGACAAAATCAACGGTTTTGCAAATGTATTGTGTGAAAAGAAATAAGAAGATAACAACTAGTACGGAGCTGTCACACTTGCATAATCAAGTCATGAATTTTATCATTTACAACGTTTAACATTTAAAGTTGGGCCCATAGCGATGTCATATGGCTAACACTCTGCACCGTGTCACAAATGTGTTTGTAACTCACGTTGTCTTGCAGTCCCCTTAATGTTATTCTTTAAAAATAACATTTATTTTCTTACCTGAAAAAGTTGGCTATTTCGTATGATATCACGCCACCTCAATTTTATAAAAAATTTAAAAGCGTAATTTACTATATGACCAAAAAGGAAGGTGTCTCCACAGCAACTAAGTTCGCATGAGTCACGGCTGTGTGACTCATTGTTTTATTAAATTTGTCTCACACTCCCCTTAAATTTATTATTAAAAAAACATTTATTGCCATGCATGAAACAATCCATGGCTATTTCTTATCATCCTCACGTCACGTCACGTCACGTCAACTTTGTGTATAGTTGCGTCTGTCTTTTATGAATGTAACCGAACTGTTGGTTCACATCATGGGTAGGGCGAGTAAAAGAGTCAACCGTTAACTTTTGCTTATTGGGGTGTAGCACCTTTACTTATTTTTTATTAAATTATCTTTTACACTAGTTTTAAATAAACAAATTTTTTGTTAAATTATTTAAGTTAGATGTAAAAAAATATTTAATTTATTTAAGTTACTTAATTTGTTGTTAAATTATTTAAGTTTTTAGATTTATTAAAGATGGAGAGGATCAAATTTTTTCAGATATAAATTTCCTTTAAAATGACAAGAGATTTGATCTCTCAATGTTTGATAGATATAAGGTTAAAATGGATCTAGGCTGGTTTTTATATATACAGATATCATATTTAGGTTGGATCCTTATCTCCCTCTCTCTCCTCTCTCTCTCTTCCCTCCTGCTCTACTCTTTCCCTCCCTCTCTCATTCTTTCTCTCAACTCCTCTCTCTACCTCTCTTTCCCACCTCCCTTTGTCTGCCCCCCATCTCTCTTTCTACCCTCCAACTCTATCATTATCTACCTCCCTCTTTCCATCTCTTTCCGCCCCCCCTCTTCCAGTCCATCTCTATGTCTCCCCCTCTTTCTTCCCTCTCTCTCTCCTCTCCTCTTTGTCTTTCCTCCTCTCCTCTCTCCCTCTCTCTCATTCTCTCCCTTGTAGTATTAAATTTTTATGTGCTTATTAATTAGATTTAAATACGGTTATGGAATCATTATTATTTGTGTAGTGATTTTTTATTCTTAAACTTCCCAAGAAAACCATCCAAAACTAAAATACTTAAAAATAACTATACTTGAGTAAATAACATATCTACCATCAATTACTTCCCACCATAATTTACGCAATGTTTACATAAAAAAATGGATAGGAATAAGATGTAATAGAAGTTACTTCAACCTTCGCATAAAAAAGGGACGAGAATAAAATGTAAGAGGAGTTACTTCCCACCATTATTTCCTTATCCACTTCAGATCTCAATTTATTTATTATAAAATGGATAGGAATAAGATGTAATAGAAGTTACTTCAACCTTTGCATAAAAAAGGGACAAGAATAAAATGTAAGAGGAGTTACTTCCCACCATTATTTCCTTATCCACTTCAGAGCTCAATTTATTTATTATTTCCAAAGCAAGACCATAGGATGATTTGTCTATCCACCATTATTAATTTAGCATGATCAATATAACTTATAATTATTCATGAATTTTTCGGGTTGGAAGGGCTAAAGCCTCGCACAAAACAAAATTACAATATAAGAATTTGAATTTTATTATTTCTATTATTT
>APFE030640074.1:53957-64838 GCA_000404065.3 Pinus taeda
GTTAATATATTTTACACACAATTAGTATCTAATTACAATATATAATCATCGTAATATGCCTATATATACACTAAATCTAATTAATGGATATTTACAAATATATTTGTACATAAATTCACATGGATATGAACCATATTCCCAAGGAAAAGAGATAAATCCAAAGAGATATGACTTTTGAAACCAAGCATCACAACCAAGCAAATTATAAATCATTGAATATCTCTTGGAGAAGCGAAGTCAAACTTGGTGATCGAAAACAATGTGCAAAACCACTTGAGGACAAATAATCGTGAAGGATCAAGGAGAATAAAAAGCCATATAACGAAGATTAGAGAAATCATCAGTCAATCTAGTTCGATTTGAAGGGAGAATTTTCCAAAATTTATAATGGGGGGAATTCATTTTCGTCAAAATGCAAGGGAGTTGTTGGCAAGTCAACAAAGCGATCATTAATTGGTCAGTACCTACAAATATTTCTAAGATTAAGAGTTTCATTGGGGCAATATAGTACCCGAGAAAAATGTATCCTCATTTTTTAGCAACAGACACACCACTCCACATCACAATTGATAGTGGAAATAATTTTTTGGGGGGAAGGGTCAACAAAGTCCTTTGAGGAGTTTGAGAAAGAAAAATTAGTCAAGCACTATTTCTTGCATTACCAAACTTGCAACATCCTTTCAAAGTGGAATAGTCTTGATGCAAACTTGTTATATTGTAATTCTATTATAAGTATTAATTTTTTATGTGCTTATTAATTAAATTTAAATATGGTTATGACATCGATCGAGGTGCAAGTTGGTGGTTGGGACATCTTGGGGATAGTTATGATCAGTACCTATGATTTATGTCCCGTCGCCCCCCACACGCTCAAGGCGATGGGTGCGGTGACCCTTGGCATGAGTGCATGCAAGGGTGTTGGGAAAGGTGGCACGGTTGGATGTATAGGAGAGCATGGTAGACAAGTGGATGAAGTTGGAGTGTTGGCTTATAGACGCAGGAGGTGGTGCAGGAGAAAAGGAAGGCGACGACATCCTCGACATCAAGCTTGGTGACGCGCTGTAGTTGTATACAGGTATGTTTTTCAGCTTTCCTCCTCCATTGCAATGACGTCCTGTTTGGGGTTTTGCTGGTGGGAGAAGGGGAAAATTAGGAATGAGATTTTCTGGGAGGTTGAGAATTGTTGGTGGAAATGGGGTAAGCAACTAGTTGCTTTTTCTTGGTTCTGTGTTTATATCTTGCGCTTGTCGGGTATTGCCTTTGGCCTCTGTTGTTTTGACCTTGTGTCGTTTGGTATGGAGAACCTAGGTACTGCAACCCATGGTTGGTGTGGAGGTTGGTCGTAGGAGGCATGTGGGTTGTGGAAATGAGACAGATGCTGGGAGAAGGGGGGAGCAGTCACAATGTTGCATAGGAGTAAGGCCAAACTTCCACAGCCAATGCACCTGTTGGGCTACTATGAAAATCTACAGTGGATATGGAAATGATAGGGGATTAGAGTGGAAATTTGGGTATGGAAAAGACATTGGAATCACTAAAATCTCTTGGGCTGAGGGGGAAGGGGTTACAATTACTGCTTAGCAATCTGATGATTTGAGGTTGGCCTTACTTGCTTCGCCTTGGCAAGGGGATGCCTACCCAACTGTGACTAAAAGGTACTGGGTTTAGAGGAGGGGCACGACAGAGGGTTGCTAGAGGCAGGCCCCCTATGGGGACTAGTTTTTCGTCCATTTTGGCTCTGGCTCTGATAGTAAAAGGATGGCAGAAGAGCATGGCGAGGATGACCTCACCGTCAATGCAACTCATGGAAGGAACCAAAACCATATTATATTAAATTATTTTTGATTAATTAATTTTCATTGTGAATAGGTCTTAGGAAATTCAGATATGGATCGTCTTGCACGAGGTCGTGGATGAGGAAGGCAGGTACAGACCCTCAGGAAGGATAAGGAGCCGAGCACGTCAGAGCCTCGTAGGGGAATAAAAGTAGTAGAACACCTTATCAACGAGGCTGCTGAGGCTTACCATGAGGGTACTATTGAAGGAATTCAGAAGCTGCTAAAAGAATGAGAAGAGGAAATTAAGCAAGATAATGAGACTGAGGAGGATATGGAAAACTGGAGGACCCTAGTACCGGATCTGGGCAACACCAGAGGAAGAATTACACAGTTAAAATAGACCTTATACCTTTATTGGTTGATAAAATCCTGGTGGGAAAATCTATGGAACGAATCTCGGTAGGCATGGCGGTTTCACTCCAAGGTATGCTGAGCTACAAGCAAGACCTGCAAAAAATTCAATTCCAACTTCATAAGTAGGATATTAGGCTAGATAGAATTGAAAGACACATTCCATGCATCTTTGAACTATCTGAGATGCTCAGATCAACAATCAAGGACCTGAGACCTGTGGAACCAGCCTTGGAGGAGCAGAAGGACTAGTCATTTTCATATGTTTACTTTTGTTTATAAGCAGATAGCTTTTAATTTTCGTCACGCAAGTATATGTATAGATAGAAATAGAGAGTATGAGACATATATAGCTTGGTTAGAGAGATTAAAACTATATTGTTTTTGGATGACTTACAATGCAGATAGGTGGCCAACAGACTTGGTTTCCCAACTGGGCAAGTTGAGGCCACTTAGCCAATCTATGTGGTGTAAATTTTCTTATGATCGAATGGAAAATGAAAAGGCCCTGCCAAGCTTAACAAAAAATAAAAATAAAAATAAAATATGGTTATGGAATCATTATTAAATATTTGTGTAGTGATTTATTATTATTATTTTCCATCAACAAGCTATTAGTTTCCCTTTTACCAAAAATATTTGAAATATATCCAAAGTTTAACATTATCAATTAAATTTTATTATTTTTTAACAATATTTAATTCATATATCTAAAATAATATTGGTTCAATTCTTTCACCTCTTATTTTGTAATGATGACATATGTACTTCATTATTAATTTGAATTGTACAATTTACTGTACAACTTTATAAAATGACATATGTAATCCATCACTAATTTATTTTGTATAGTGGTATTTACTTTGTATATGTAGTAATACCTCTAAATCATGCAGGGTCCATCTATAAAATGGCAGATGTACTCCATCACTAATTTATATTGTATAGTGGTCCCTAATTTGTATATGACCTCTCAATCATGCAACCTCTAGGTGTGACATATCGTAACCACGAGTAATTACGTCGATAGGTGTTTCCTTTGTTGGCTTTGGGTGGGGAAGCACTATTCACCCTGCCAATCAGAATGCCTAGATTTCACCCTTCTATCCAATAGAATCATGAAATGTGTTTTCCCTTCATCTTGCCATTTGTCCAATTTCTACCTAATTTATTTCTCCTACAGAATTGTAAAAAAATTTCAAAATTGCAGGTGATCACTAAGTGTTTATGGTCTGACTTATTGTATGACATGCCTGACATGCCATCCCTTCTCACTATCCACCTACACCTTCATACACTAGTCCCCCTATCAATGTTGAACAAAGAAAACAATAAGTGCTTTAACAATTTTCTCAAGCAAGGTTCCAAATAGGAACAGCCGTGCCTTGCCATGTGATCCAATAGCAATTAATCATGGGGAGCAAGGGATGGTTCAATCAATAGAAATTAAAGGCTTGATGGGTAGTTATTTGGCAGAAGGACGACATTCCAACGTGGAAGCAATAATTTCTTTAACATTATGCTCAAGCAAGGCTCGAAAGAGGACCAACCATGCCATGCCAGGTGATCAAGGAGAAATCAATCACGGGGAGCAAGGGATGGTTGGATCAACAAAAAGTAAAGGCTTAATGGGTAGCTGTTTTCCAGAAGGACGCCATCCCAACATGGAGGGTTCTTACACACATTTAACCAACATGGAAATTTAACTAGCATGGAGCTATGCATCTATCACACGTCATAGAAACTCTTTTAATGTAATATGGTGCAAAAACTTGCAAATTATTTCACAACATCCACTAAAGGCTAGTTTCACAGCATCTGCCGAAGACCAATTTCACAGCATTTGCGAGATAGGAAGAGGTACCTTCTATCTACTTCCCTCTGTAGTGTTTGTTTTTCTTGTGCCTCTTAGTGGTTTTATACACCCAACCTTCTGTTTCGTATCATTGAATTATTTTCAAGTACATTTCTACTTCAAAAAAATATAGTCTCTTTTAAATTTTTTACAGATATAGCATTATCTATTTGTTTAGTGATCTCCTTTCAAACGTATTTTTTTAGACAATGAGACAAATAACAATAAAATTCCTATTAGCATCTTAACATTCTATGTGCCATAGTCTATCGAATCTCGGCAATGACCTGTAGCTATGATTGGCAAGACCTCATATCTCTTTCTTCCTGTCTATGATCAACTTTGATTGGCACAATTATGATTAATCCATCCTCCCTAAGGTCGGGGTTCTTTCGTCTATATCCTGTCTTTAAAATTCGCTTCGCCTCAGTTGAGAATTCATCCCTCAACAAGATATGAGATACTGAATTGACTAAAATTCCTATTAGCATCTTAACATTCTATATGTCATGGTCTATCGACTCTCGGCTCTCGACAATGACTTGAAGCTACGATTGGCAAGACCTCCTGTCTCTTTCTTTTGGCTAGCCCTCCTTTCTATATATGATCAAATTTAATTGGCAATGCTATGACTGACCCATCCTCCCTAAGGTCAGGGTTCTTTCGTCTATATCCAGTCTCTAAAATTTTCTTCACCTCAGTTGAGACTCCGTCCCTCAACAAGATATGAGATACTGAATTTACTATACATCACTACCGAAAGACTATGGTATATGCACCTTATGATGAGCCATGATACATTTAGTTTATGAACCATGAGAATTTCTCTAGTCAAAGAGGACATGTGCTAAAATTAAACTTGAATACCCATCTTATTGTAGCTGAGATAGATGACATTCATAAGATAAGCTAAAAATTCTAACAATGGAACCCCATCTCTGCCGAAAACGCATCCAACCAGACCAGTTACTTATTCCAAGTGACACACTATATTTTTCCTAGAAGGTGTGAAGCAAGCTATTAGGAATTGACCGAGGAAGGTGAATAGAAGATTGTATGTTGATAAGGTCGGCATATTTTAAGCTTTAGATGATAAAATGTTGATTATGTGTCACATCCGTACTTTCCAGTTAGACCAAAAAATACAAGCATAAGGTTATGGCACTTTAATGGAGAGTGTCAACAGTGTTCTTCTTATATAGTTGGCACAATAAATTTTTAAAAATGCCCAAGAATGCCATTTTTACTATGTTATTATCCTATACTTGTTGCCAAAAATCACTTATTGTTAACTACCAAAAAAATCAATGTTAAGAAAGAATGTTTTCTGATACCCCAAACACACATTCGTTTTCCAGCGATGGAAATAAAAACCACATGTTTTCTTATTATTTTGTCATCACAAAACTTTAGGATATTATATGGACTAGAAATCAGCCAAAATCTAGAGCAAGACTTTCCATGATTGACTTGAAATTATCGGGCACACAGTTTGGGACCAAACTTTCGCTCATGTAAGATAACTGGAATACTTCACTCTGTAGTGTTTGTTTTGCCTTCCTCTATAGATTATTTTCTTCAAATCTTCTTCTTCGCCTTTTCCAAAATGGGTTGTGGCTCATTGCACACAGATCTTCTTATCACTTTGAGGGCAAGTGGTAAAGCTATACAGACTGCTTCAACCTACAAACATTTTTCAGTTAAACATGTTAACCTTCTGCAGAAATATATATCATTACAACTTTTTCTTGACTTATATCACAACAAACTGGGGTTGTCAACTATCCAATTTTAGACCTATAAAACCATTTATATGTCAAAGGGATAGAAAATCAATCTAGATTTGAACACTTTATAATAGGATTCCCAAGAACATTATTTTTACTATGTTATTATCCTTGTTGAAAAAATTCACTTATTATTAACTACCAAAAAAATCAATGTTAAGAATGAATGTTTTCTGACACCGGAAACACACATTCGTTTTCCAGTGGTGGCAATAAAAACCGCATGTTTTCTTATTGTTTTATCATCACGAAACTTTAGGATATTATATGGACTAGAAATCAGCCAAAATCCAGAGCAAGTCTTTCCATAACTGACTTGAAATTATCGGGCACACGGTTTGGGACCAAACTTTCGCTCATGTAAGATAAATGGAATACTTCACTCTGTAGTGTTTTCTTTGCCTTCCTCTGTAGATTCTGCTCCAAATATTCTTCTTAGATTTTTACCAAAATGCTTGTGGCTCATTGTGAAAAGAGCTTCCTATCACCTTGAGGGCAAGTGGTAAACTCATACGCACTGCTTCAACCTACAAATATTTTTCAGTTAAACATGTTAATCTTTTGCAAAAATATATAGCATTACAACTTTTTCTTGACTTATATCACAACACACTATGGTTGTCAACTATCCTATTTTAGACCTATAAAACCATTTATATGTCAAAGGGACAAAAAATCAATCTAGATTTGAACAATTTATAATATGATGCAAAGCATTCGAGCAGGACAGAGAAATCAACAGTTAGAGTATGATATTTTAAATAGTATGTCATTTTCATACATGTTTAACAACAACTTCATCTTTGTTGTTGGAATCAAAGGTTGTCCAAAGGCCCAGAAACATAAAAGGGACAGGGCATCAACCTTCTATAGCATGCCCATGTTATACACATGACTGCTATCTGTATGTGGCATAGTGAGATCCTGCCTGGTTGTGATAACCATTTTGCATCCCTCTGCTTCAAACAACAACTATTCCACATCTGATTTTGACCAAACATCATCCAAAACCATCAAAAATTGTGGATTTCCCTTTGAACCGAGCTTCTTCTGCAGTTGGTCATGTGCATCCTCGATGCTCTCAAAAACAAGCCTTGGACCTCCAATTATTTTATCCCACGTAACCTCCAAAAGGAATTGCTTGCACACTAGAGACAGTACTTGTGTGCACCATGTGAATGAGCACATAGTTTCATCAACAAGTAATGTGGAGGGTGGTTATGCAAAATTGTAAATTTATGCGATCATTTTGGTTCAGTTCTTATCGTTATTGAAGGCCTTGGTTTCTCATACTAATTAGTATCAAAATGTATAGCTTAATCTTTAATGGGACATTTTATCACCCTATTTCTTTCCACACATCTTTATATCATAATTTTAGTTCATTATGATCTACATGGGCAGGTTTCTCTGCATTGAATGTAATATTTTCTTTTGTGATTTATCTATGAGAAATTTCATACGCTTGATTTTGATGATATCTTTGTGTCTTAACTGTCTTTTCTGGCACCCTCCTATGTTCCATCATTGGGTGGTTTCACGCTCTTCTTTACAGTCTCCTTATCTTCTTAATTTTTAGCAACCTTGTCTTATTCTCTGCATATTCCTCCCCTCTTTGTTTTTCATTACCTTGAATAAGTTATTGATGTGATTTTTGAAGTTATGAGGCAGTTATCTTTGGAACATGCCCTTTATTTTCAAGAAAAGAGGACTTTCATGGAATTAACAAAATTTATACAAAATATGGTTGTTTATTGTGCATTTAACAATCGACCAAGATTGAAGACTAAATCAACAGATCTTTCTACCCTTGGGAAATTCCCCCAAGTCCAAAAAGCACTCCTTTGTTTCATCATCAAGGACATCAATATTTGTTTCCAAGCAATGAACCAATTCCTCTCTGTGATGTTTTGATATAGATTCTGCTCTTGAAAGTTTCTTCTTAGCCTTTTCCCAAAGTAGTTGTGCCTCATTGCACAAAGAGCTTCCAATCACCTTGAGGGCAAGTGGTAAACCCATAGACACTGCTTCAACATATAAATATTTTACAGTTAAACATGTTAATCTTTTGCAGAAATATATAGCATTACAACTTTTGCTTGATTTATATCACAACACACTGTGGTTGTCAACTCTCTGATTTTAAACCTATAAAACCATTTATTTGTCAAAGGAGTAGAAAATCAATCTAAATTTGAACAGCCTATAATAGGATGCAAAGAATTCGAGTAGGACATATAAACAAACAGTTAGGGTATGATATTTTAAAAAGTATGTCATATGCATACCTATTTAACAACAACTTCATCTTTTGTTGTTGGAATCGAAGGCTGTCCAAAGGTCTAGAAATAGAAAAGAGACAAGGCATCGACCTTCTGCAGCATGCCCATGTTATACATGTGACCATTGTATGTATGTGGAATAGTGAGATCTTGCCTGGTTGTGATAACTGTTTTGCATCGCTCTAGTTCAAACAACAACTATTCCATATCTGAATTTGACCAAACATCATCCAAAACCACCAACAACTGTGGATTTTCTTTTGAACTGAGTTTCTTTTACAGTTGGTTGTGTGTATCCTCGATTCTCTCAAAAATAGGCCTTCGACCTCCAATTATTTTATCCCACATAATCTCCAAAAGTACCGTTACATTTGGAGACCATGCAGCAGTTATGAAAACTATATTGTTTTTGAATAAATATGATAATCACAAATAGAATAAGCACTACAAAAACTAAAAGGAAGCAAGAAAAGGGAAGCATGGTGTGATGATTAAAACAAGGGAGTTGTTCTTAGCTTTGATGTGGGGATCATTGCAAAGGGCTAATGCAAGGGTAGTTTTGATGCTTCCACCCATCCCTTCAACCTTAATGATACTAACTCCCTTCTGGAATAGGATATGTCTGACATCATTAATAATATTATTCAAAACCACTACGAAATTTTTCCTACTCAAGACTTGGGAGTTGTCGCTGCTATTGGACTGTTTAGACATTGGAGTATCATGCAACCCATAAATGGTGCTCTGAAATAGTTGAATTGTGTTCATTTGATGAAGCATGAAAGAATTGGAACTAGCATCATTAGTCATCTTAACCCTTTCGATTATAAATTGACCCATTTCTTCAATAAGTTCAGATTGTTCACTAAAACCCTTGAAATCCACATCTGGGTTGTGGACATCCAGGGTACACAAGAAATCGTTGACATTCTTTTCTATCTTTTGTTTTTTCTTTCCATAGTGATACCTTCTGTATAAATTAAAGCTGCTCATACACTCTAATTTTTTGACGAGGTGAATGCTATCTTGCAGCTGCACTTGAATGTCTTTGAATGGGTGCCCTCTGTGAGGCGCGAGGATTGACTCAGAAGATAACTCAACAATTTCATCAATGCTAGGCTTGAGGAGAAAAAGCTTTTGTCTTAGTTCCTTGTAGGAAGATTTTTTAGAAACCATACGATTCATGATGGTTTTGGTTACTATGAAGAACTTGCTGCTGATCCACTGAGAAATAGAATCCATAACTATACTGCAAAAATCGATACCAATCACCTTACTGAGAATGTCAAAGAAATATTATATTGCAAATAGATAGACAAAAGAAATGGCACAATTCAAACTCATATTGTGATCAAATAGTTTCTATGAGAACCAGTATCGTTGAAAAAACTGTGCCTGATCAAATTTTCAACATATATAATGACAGTCCCAACAACTTGCAGTGGTTTGTTGGTGGAAAGTGCTTGGTCGGGTGGAATTTTTTTTATAAGAACTTACTGTTTTTTTTAGTTGTTGTTACTGAGGCCAAAATTTTGTTTTTTGAAAATAGAATTAAATTCAGTACCATCAATTTTTTTTCGAAAATGGAAATATGCTAAACACTATCAAAAATCTTGAAACATCCAAATCCTGAAATGCTATAACAATTTCTGCCTAATTTTAATCAAACTCTTACTAAAATTTACATTGTTTCAGCAACACATCTATAACCTCGTTAGACTACTTGAAGTCATGGATAAAGTGAAATCGTTCCTAAGATTATATACCGTAAGGGAATATGTCACTTAATCTTTTTAAATAAATCAAATTGTCTTGTTTGGAAAACATTAGTTTATAAAAAAATATAAAATATAAATTGAATTGCCTAATAAACGCGTTCTTTTAGGGTATGTAATAGTCAGGCAGCAAGTCAAGTTTCATGTTTTAGTGTCGAATAAGATGATTTTTAAGTTTTTTTTTTTTTTTTTTTTTTTTTTTTTTTCTTGGAATTTTAAATTATCTAGATTGAAACACATAGAAACACTTCAAGGGATACAATGCATGTAATAGTCGGGTAGTAAGTCAAGTTTCATGTTTTAGTGTCGAATAAGATGACTTTTTAGGTTTTTTTATTATTTTTACTTGGAATTTTAAATTATCTAGATTGACACACTTATAGATTGACACACTTAGCAACACTTCAAGGGATACAACGCAATGGGATTCAATGGTTTTTTTTCCATGACATGCATTAATGCGAAATACGTGTACCTTGCTCTTTATCTATATACAACAACATAGAAGCTAGAGTTCGAGATAGCTATCAAGGGTTGAAAAACCCTCAAATGGCATCGTGTACTCTGGATTTAGAAGTAGAGAATTTTATAACGAGTAAGAAAATTTAAATAAATAAAAAAAATGAATTTTTGTTTTTCAAATATTTTACTTTTCAACCATTTAAACCAAATTTATTAATTTGACTTTTTATCGTTTTTAGTTCTACACAAAGGAAAAGAATTATTTCCATATTGAACATTACAAACTTAAGCTACATGTGGATCATATCTCAAGTTTGAATCATTTTCATTCTCCTTTCTTTGAACCCTTATCATATCCAAAATTAAAATTGTCCAAGGAGTAGAACATAAGCTCTAAAAGGGATTAATATTTACTACCTTATTCCTTATTGATTTCAATTAATCCAATGATAAGGGACTTTTGATCTAGAAACCTTCTTTAATAAAAGATAGTTACTACAACCATCATTACGTACCATACCCATTTATTTC
>APFE030640082.1:0-10568 GCA_000404065.3 Pinus taeda
ATCCCTCTCCGTCTTTCTTCCACTCGCCCTCTCTCTATAGCTCTGACTCTCTCCCCTCTCTCTCTCTCTCTCTCTCTCTCTCTCTCCTTCCATATTAATCTCCTCTCTCCCTCTCTCTCTATCCCACACTCCCCCCTCTCTTCTCTTTCCCTCTCCCTCCCTCCCTCTCTCACTCTCTCTCACTCTTTATCACTTTATCTCTCCAACTCTCCCTACCTCCCCAACACACTCACTCCCTCTCCCTCTTCCCTTATCCCACCATATCACCTTCACCCTCTCCTGCCCTCAACCCCTAACTATCTCTCTCCGTATATCCCTCCTCCCTCTCCCTGCCCCCCATCTCTCTCTCTCTCTCTCCGTATATCCCTCCCTCTCTCTCTCCGTATATCTCTCTCTCTCTCCATCTCCCTCTCCCACTCTCCCTCTCTCTTCTCCTCATCCTCACTGTCTGTCGCTCTCTCTCCCCCTCTCCTTACCCTCTCTCTCTCTCTCTCTCTCTCTCTCTCTCTCACACCCTGCCCCTCTCTCCCCTACTCTCTCTCTCTTTCTCTCTCATTATCACATCATATTATTAAACAACATAAAGCATGACATCTAACAAAAAAATCATAATCATCATTATCATAATCATATCATTTAACAAATACAATCCACATCATTTAGCTAGAAAAACATCTTATAATTCAGAAATCAATTATCATCATATTATCTAAGAAGCACAATCATTATATCATCTTAAAAAAATAAAACAAATACATACCAAATATATACACATTAAACATGCAAACAATTGTCAACATCATATTTTCTTTCAATGCAATCATATTATCTAATTAGCAAAAGCACAACCATCATATCACATAAACAAAAAAAAATTGCTTTCATTTAAGAAACACATAAAATACACCAACATATACATATCATGCTTGCACTAATGTATCTTCATCCGTTAATATTCATGGACTCTATAGTGGTAGTGACTCGCTACAGTGAGAAAATAAATCAAGTTGTTGAGAATATTATGAATAAACCATCTAATGATCCACATAAGAACTAAATAACATCATGAGTCAATGATACATACCTAATTAATGTTGTAAATTTCCAACTCTGGTGTAATAGTCAAAGATAATAAACATAAAGGGAGCCCAACATTGATGGGATAATATTATTCACCTTTGAAATACAACGCGTATGTCTCTTCTCCATACTCCAACATAAATCTCTCATGTCTCTATGCACTACTGGCCCCCAAATTTTTCACTAGTTGGGTTGCTAAATTTACTGTCATATACATACCATAAGAATGCATGTCCTTATGCCATCATCAATCATTTCTCCAACACTCTCATCACATACTTATACATAGCTCACTATCATGACATTTAAGAATCTCCTCCACATTGTGAAGTGTTGTGACTCTTTTACATAGGACCATCAACACACCCAACTCAAATAAATTCGGATCCTACTTATTGTAAGGTCCTCCAAGTCAACTTTATCTATCAACTTTACTAACTTACCCATGACTAGGTCCATGAAGAGATTGAGAAACTTGTAAATCATCAAATCAATCATTGAATCCTCTCATGGTGTCTCAATGCTTCCAACATCACCTCAAGGTGCTCTACTGAGTTTTATTTATATCCACTACTCGTAACCTCGGTTAAGTTGCTCCACTCGTGATTTCCATAGATATGAAAAAAATTCCATGTCCAAGCCTTCATGACTACACCAAACCGCTAACCAAGTGTCCCACATTAATGTCTCATCACAGATGCAACGAGTCCTTCCAAACTCCACAATTTAATCCTACTGATGATGTCTCAATTTTGATCCACACCTACCAAGTCTACTCTAAAGGGACCCATGATCCATATAAATTAAGGACTCCCTTGATCCATCTAATTCATTTGATCGAAGATCATCAACAAGTTAGATCTCCCTTAATACCACACTCAACCATGTGAAGGCTCTCCTGATCACAGCCATAAATTCATCAATTTTTCATCTCAAGTACCTCAACCCATGGAATGATAATCCCATCATGCTATCACATTGGCTAGCTCCCATATACATCACTATGTATCGACTCCCATGAGCCACTTACTCCACTGGTTCATCAAGTCCTCATCTTGGATCATAGTGAGATCCAGATGAAGAACATTCAACCAATTCTCATGATGGTTTTATATCTTAGTTTTGGTGTACTTTTGTCTTAGGCGCTATCATCCAAACGTTCTCAATACTTAAATTATGATGAACACTTTGTGAGTTTCTCCCATTGCTAGCTATAAATCATCCTCTCCAAATATTTCTCATCCCTTTTCCTTGTCTAAACAATTGGCCCCATCCACCCTTAGAATGAATACATATTGGAAAACCTCCACATCAATCTATTCTATATAAACCTCCACAACCACCACCTCCTCTTCCTCCATGCTCTCCTCCTCCAACACCTCCTCCACCTTTCCTTTGACCTCCATCTCCACCTCCTACACCTCCTTCTCCTCCTCATCCTACTCCTCCTCTACCTCCACCACCTCCCCCACCTCCTCTTCCTCGATCTCCACCTCCTCCAACACCTTCACCTTCACCTCCTCCAAAACTTCAATTTAATTATTAATCATTATTATATTTATGTTAGGACCATTAAAATTTTCATGATCGTTTTAGTGGTATACACAAACCAAGGACTGAGATTTATGTGCAAGGTAGATATGTTTTGTTTGTCATTTTAGTGAAACTTATTAATTAAATAAATATGATATGAGCAAGTTTCATATTAAATGAGTTATGTATTGTTGCATACCCTATTTATAAATTAACAAACTCCTTCATTTAGAAATCATCTTCTTCCATAAAATTTATAGGATTTGGCCCATGTGTGTCTTTAGGCATAGCTTCTTTAATACATTTTATAAATTAAGGGAAAGTAACTTTAACATGGAAATATTGATATTCCCAACACCATGGATTCATAGGGACCAGAGGGTCTTAGTTCTCATATACCCCTATCATTGTCAAAGCAAAAATTTCTCTTAATTTGATTTTGGCCCTTTTCTATTCCTTCTATTCCAATCCCTTGGGTTTTAAACTCTTCAAATAGATGTTTTAAGTTTTGCATAAGTTCACAACATTACAATTGCATATGTGTTTGAGTTGAGTATATATATTGCACTAGGTTTTCTTTCAGATCTAGAATTTGATTATGTTAATGAACCAAGCACATCACTTTATCTCGAGGCTACTATATTTAGTTCTATATTTATCATAATTTCTTGAACCTCCCTCAAAGTTTGTAAACCTTTCTCAGTTAAGAAAAACTAGAACTCTTCATTGAATGCGTTTATATAATAAATAAGGATGGTAGCAACTAAAAGTTCAGTGTTTTTAACCAACTTTTGAAGTTTGTGATCAAATATCTTGATGAAATCTTTTATGGTTTCATGGAATTATAAATGTAAAGACAATATGCTAATTTCCCTACAATAAAGATTTCATATAATTTTTGTGTTTCAACACTTTTTATGCATAATGGTGTATGTTTGGTATCAAAATTTTTTAATCATTTTTTTGGTATGTTTAATTTTCATACATCATGTACTTAGTAAATGTGTATTCATCTAGTAATGAACAACCTTCACAATAAAAGCAAAATGTAAATTAACATACCTAGTCATGTTTGCTTTAGTTTAAAGTTCTCATCAACGCATTTACTTCCATAGGTTGACTCTCCCCATGTCATCTCCAAGAGTGAAATCATAACTTTGAACATGAATCTAGGAATGATTATATGGAATATAATTCCCTTATAATGGAGTGGATTTCCATATTTTCCAACATCTTTCTAACCTAAAAAATTTAAATGTAAACTCAACATTCCTTCATGCTTGCACTAACTAAGGTATCTTCATCCCTTAATATTCATGGACTCTATAGTGGTAGTGACTCGCTATAGTGAGAAAATAAATCAAGTTGTTGAGAATATTATGAATAAACCATCTAATGATCCAAATAAGAACTAAATAACATCATGACTCAATGATACTTACCTACTCAATGTATTAAATTTCCAACTCTGGTGTAATCGTCAAAGATAATAAACATAAAGGGAGCCCAATATTGATGGGATAATATTATTCACCTTTGAAATACAAAGCTTATGTCTCTTCTCCATACTCCAACATAAATCTCTCATGTCTCTATGCACTACTGGCCCCCAAATTTTTCACTACTTGGGTTGCTAAATTTACTTTGATATACATACCATAAGATTGCATGTCCTTATGCCATCATCAATCATTTCTCCAACACTCTCATCACATACTTATACATAGCTCACTGTCATGACATTTAAGAATCTCCTCCACATTGTGAAGTGTAGTGACTCTTGTACATAGGACCATCAACACCCCCAACTCAAATAAAGTCGGATCCTACTTATAAGGTCCTCCAAGTCAATCTTATCTGTCAACTTTACTAACTTATCCATAACCAGGTCCATGAAGAGATTGAGAAACTTGTAGATCATCAAATCAATCATTGAATCCTCTCATGGTGTCTCAATGCTTCCAACATCACCTCAAGGTGCTCTACTGAGTTTTATTTATATCCACTACTCCTAATCTCGGTTAAGTTGCTCCACTTGTGATTTCCATAGATATGAAAAAAATTCTATGTCCAAGCCTTCATGACTACACCAAACTGCTAACCAAGTGTCCCACATTAATGTCTCATCACAGATGCAACCAATCCTTCCAAACTCCACAATTTAATCCTGTTGATGATGTCTCAATTTTGATCCACACCTACCAAGTCTACTCTAAAGGGACCCATGAGCCATATAAATTAAGGACTCGCTTGATCCTTCTAATTCATTTGATCGAAGATCATCAACAAGTTAGATCTCCGTTAATACCACACTCAACCATGTGAAGGCTCTCCTGATCACAACCATAAATTCATCAATTTTTCATCTCAGGTACCTCAACCCATGGAATCATCATCCCATCATGCTATCACATTGGCTACCTCCCATATACATCACTATGTATCGACTGCCATGCGCCACTTACTCCACTGGCTCATCAAGTCCTCATCTTGGATCATAGTGTGATCCAGATGAAGAAAATTCAACCAATTCTCATGATTATTTTATATCTTAATTGTGGTGTCCTTTTGTCTCAGGCGCTATCATCCAAATGGTCTCAATCCTTAAATTATGATGAACACTTTGTGAATTTCTCCCATCGCTATCTATAAATCACCCTCTCCAAATATTTCTCATCCCTTTTCCTTGTCTAAAAAATTGGCCCCATCCACCCTTAGAATGAATACATATTGGAAAACCTCCACATCAATCTATGCTATATAAACCTCCACAACCGCCACCTCCTCTTCCTCCATGCCCTCCTCCTCCAACACCTCCTCCACCTTGCCCTTGACCTCCATCTCCACCTCCTACACCTGTTGTTCCTCCTCGTCCTGCTGCTCCTCCTCGTCCTACTGCTCCTCTGCCTCCACCACCTAGCCCACCTCCTCTTCCTCGACCTCCACCTCCTCCAACACCTTCACCTTCACCTCCTCGTCCTCGTCCTTCTCCTCCACTACCACCTCCACCCCCTACACCTACATCTCCACCACCTAAGCCTCTGCCTTCAACTCCTCCTTTGTGTCCTCCTCCACCACTTCCACCTCTACCTTCGCCTTGTCTTGGTCCTCCTCCTCTACCATCACCTCCCCCACCTCCACAACTGCCTCCTCCACAACCACCTCCAACTCTAGCTCCACCTCCTCCTCGACTACCTCCTCCTCCTCCTCCTCCACCACCTACAACTCCACCTCCACCTTCGCCTCCTCCTCCTCCACCATCATCACCACCACCTCTTCCTCCACCACCTCCTCCACCTCCATCTCCACCTCCTCCAACTCCACCACATCCACCTACTCCACCTCCACCTACTACACCTCCTTCTCCTCCTCTTCCTCTCCCACCTCGCCCACCTCCTCTTCCTCGACCTCGACCTCCACCGCCTCCAACACCTTCACCTTTGACCCCTCCTCCTCCACCACCTCCTCTTCCTCCTCCTCCTCTTCCTCCACTGCCACCTCCTGCACATCCATATTCTCTTCCTCCTCCTCCTTTTAATCTGCATCCATGTACACCTCCTCCTCAATCACCTTCTCCTCCTGCACCTCCATCCCTACCACCACCTCCACCTCCACCCCTTACAAATACACCTCCACCACCTAAGCCTCTGCCTCTAACTCTTCCTCTGATTCCACCTCCTCCAACACCTCCACCTCTACCTTCACCTCCTGCTCCTCCACCACTGCCTCCTCCACATCCACCACCACTACCTCCTCCACCTCCACCACTGCCTCCTCCACAACCACCTCCACCTCCACCTCCACCTCCACCTCCTCCTCCACCTCCTACCTCTACCTTGTCCTCCTCCACCTCCACCTTCATATCCTCCTCATCCTCCAGCTCCTCCTCCTCCTCATATTCCTCCTCCACATCCACCTCCATCTCCTCCTTCACCACCCCCACCTCCACCTCCACCTCCTTAAAAAACTTGAAAATAAAATAAAATTGGATATCATTTCATTTTCTTTATCAATATATACATGATAATATAACAAACAATATGTATATAAAATTACAATATAAATAATTAATTATAAAACCACAATTTAATTAATAAAATTTTATAGAATTTATATAAATAATATTAAAGGATATTGAAGGAGGCTTGAACCAAGAACTTGAACCCGAGGTAGAACCACGCACAATGGCTTGGCTGAAGATACATTTAATGTGGCCAATTATGTTCCTACAAGGGATTTTTGATGCAACTAACAGAAAATTGAAACGCTACACAGAAATGAAATCTAAATCAAAATATCATAAAATAATTATCAAAATCAAGGAGGACAGGAGCCTGGTTTGGATAGATTAAACTAATTAAAGAAAATGAAATAGAAATAACAAAAATACATTAACAACAAATTATCTAAAATTTAAATAAACACAGGAAATAAACAGAGTACCTGAAACGAATTTGGAGCAGCGGAAGAGAATAGCCCAACAAGGGTTTGCGTAACAGCAGCAACAAGAGCGCATTGGAATATAACAATTCTCCCCTTGGCGGTTCCTGTGCATCAAATAATAAGAAAGGACAAACACAAAGCCGAAATGAATCTTTTGGAATAGTCGGATTTGGATACAGGAGAGGATCTTCTGGAATAGTCAGATTTACAAAGAGATAAATGGTATATCGAAATGAATAACAAAATCAGGAAATACGTTGATCTCAATCAATTGGATGTAGCGGGGATCTTCTGGAACGGTCCAAATCTATTGTGATCATCACTAGAAAGATAATTCAACAATTGCAACCAACAGAGAATCCCCTCGAACGGATGAGAGGTCCAGATCCATTGCTGTCCTCTTCGGTCAACCTACAAATTTTGGCCATTAAATTCTACCCACAGTCTACGCACAGTCTTTGATTAGGAACAAAGACACAAAGCGTTTGATTGGGACCAAGACACAAAAACCAGACACCAAAATGGCGCTTCCCATAAACGAACAGTCAAGAGAACATGAAACATTTCAACGGTGACATATATAGAAAAAGTGCTGCAAACACAAAAAAGATTCGCTACAAGCAGCCATATATTTATCCGCCGCACAACGAACTCATCTACTAAACCGACATAAAAATTCCATCCCTCGTCTATCTCAAAAACATACAAATTCCATCCCTAGTCTATCTCAAAAAAGCTGTGATGACCACAAAAAATCCTCAGATGCTTTTCTTCAAATTCAATTCTAGTGCAAAGTAGTTGGGTTTTCTTGAAATTCAATTATAGTGAAAAAAATGCTTTTCAATGAATTCTCTTTACATTCACATCTATCGAGGTCGGTGCAAATTTAGAATGTTTTGGAATGTTGACGCCTGAATTTGAATTTAAATGGAATCTTTGATACTCGGTAAATAATATTTTATGTAATATTGGGGTAGTCCTTTTCTGCTCCTCTTGTTTTGGCAGTCAACAATTCAAATAATATTACAAATTTAACTGGAGAAGCGCAATGATGATAGAGAGCATCATATATTTCTCTCTTTTTGTCTTAAAGCATTCATTCAATATAATTGACTATTTTAATTTAGCTTTAATAATTTTTTATTTTAATTGAAAATCACAAATTTTTCATTTGCATTTATATTTTATCTTTTTTTATGATAATTTTATATAATCTAATTTAGGGTAAGTTCTTTCTTGTGGAGTGTTTTCTATTATTAATAATTAATGTGTTAAAGTTATTACAAGTGATTCAAGAGAGCTAGTTACATTTCTCTATTTCTTCCATTTTATGTATTCTATAATATATATAGCATGTTTTTATTTAGGTTTCAATATTCAATAATATATATAGCATGTCTTTATTTAGGTTTCAATATTCAATAATCTATGTAGCATGTGTTCGTTTAGGTTTCACTAGTAACAAATTTACTGTTAAGTTTGATATGCATTTTTTAATTTGAAAATTCCAAGTTTTTAATATCAAATTATATGTTTAGTCATTTACAAATGTGATTGGTAACTCAAAATTAAGATGAAGTCAAACTTAATTATACCACCATGTTTCTTTTAAAATAGAATAGAGATTCCAAAATTTTAATCTAATTATTAATTATTATTAGATTTATGGTAGGACCATTAAATATTCTATAATTTTCTTAGTAGTATACACAAATCAAAGATTCATATTTATGTGGAAGCTGGTTGTATTTTTTTTTTTGTTGATTTAGTGAAATTGATTAATTAAAAAAATATCTTATGAGCAAGTTTCATATGAAATGAGTTATGTTTTTTTGGGCTTCAGGAAGCCATGGGTCTTGCCCATGGTATTATAACATACCCTATTTAGACTAAGAAACTCAGTAATAAATTGGATATAAATCTTTATGGATAAAAGAATTACTCCATGCTTTCTCAAATGAATATATGTTAAACTTGTAATAATAATAATAATATAGTTAATTCCATTTTTTTTTTTTAATTTTAGCAAAGTGAGATGTATTATGAGGCAAATGTTTTTGTGTTTGTTGTTTACTAACATTTTCTAACCATTTAATTTATATAATTGTGCTAATATGTAAATTTCTAATAAAAATGTATTTTTTTTAATATTGATAATTTAAATACATTTCAGATATTTTAAAGCTATTTAATACTAAAGGTTTTAAAGATTTGAAAACATATTTGATAGTTAGTTACTCATGTTCTTACTTCTTTTTCTAAGTCATATGGGAGGTAACATAGTTTATATTATTTTGGTTATTGGATTTGGGTGTTTAAATTTTTTTAGTATAGAGTTTTCTTCTAAAAATAACATGCACACTTTACTTTGTATGATTTTATGTTTAGAGATAATTTTGATTGTTTTTTGCTTCTTTTTTTGCCTTTCTCTTCTTCATGGATGTTTCCCTTGGCTATAATTAGATTCAAATAAATATTAGAAGATAAATATAAATGGATTCAATTTGTCCTTAGGGTACATTCATGTATCGGAATTTGTCCTAGGGTCTTAAAATCATTAGAGCAAGCTTCCAGTGGGCCATGGGTTATGATCTTCATTACATCACATGAATTGCAGAGGAATATATGGGTGAGCTCCCCTCTCGCTCTCACATACACAATAACAATCCAAAGAATCTATGATCCATCCTTATGCGTTGTTTCTACAAATATTCATTTGAATCCAAAAATGCATAATTTTCGTTCTTTCCAGGTGATTGGAAGGATTCATTATGTCAAATTACACAACCATGATCCTTAATGTCACCAACTAAAACACGCTAGTGAATCTTGTACTAATTCTCAAAAAAAAAAATCATACATTTTCAAAAACACTTTGCATGAAAACGTTTCTTCAAACACTTTTTATTCAAAGAAGAGAACATTGATGGTAGATACATTTACTCAAACATTTGCATGGTTCCAAATATGAAACCCTTATTAAAAGTATGAACAACGATAGCTTAGCCAAGTTCTTTATTAATTTGGAGAGGAAAAATACATGGAAATCACTCCATTTGAAAATTATGAGTAAATAAGAAAGTTGGCATGTTTTGGCTATAACAAACTAAACTTCTATATATATAAATTCACGTCTTTTAATGAGATTTTCCCCTCCATAAATAAAAGTTATTGTTTCAAAAAATAAAAATACCTAGAATATTAAATCTGATATTAAAATAGTTTTGTGTTGCTTGATAAATTTAGGGTTAAAAATAAAATTTAATTCATACTACATAAATTTAATATTTTAAAATTATATTTTTTAGTTTATAATTAAATTTTAAATAAGATAAGGTTAAAAATTACCTAAATATAATCAGTAAAATAAAAATACTTTTTGAAATATTAAAAAAAAAATATTATTCAATTGAGAAGTAAATGCCACTCTATATGGAGTGTATGATAAATTATCAGATTATAGAGGAATACTACCCAAAATGAATAAGGTATAAATAAAATACCAATTTGTT